>PISX010015292.1:0-50051 GCA_004024625.1 Mellivora capensis | reverse complement strand
TTGCCTTTCATACACCAGAAACCCATCGGCAAAGAACTGGTAATTTTTACTTTGAGAAAATATGTTCAAACTTGTTTAAGAGAAGGGGGGAAAACCCTGTGCATACTTTCATTTTAAAAATGACCACATACTTGTGAAATATTTGTTGCAAAGAATAAGTTTTTATACTTCCTCCGCTTTGGACATAGCCGAGTCTTCTAAGGGTTCTAGAACTAGAAAATGGCTAAACTGACTCGTTTCACTAGCCTTTCTCCCCAACCTCAAAAGTCCCCGCGGCTCTTATAGTCAGGGATGTCTGCTGCCTCCGAGGGGAGAGGGAACCAGCTCTTCCGAATCAAACAGCACTTCTAAAGGGGCAGCGGCCTATGTTGGGAGAGGGAGCAGCCACAGTCGAAAGACCCTTTGAACAATCCGCTCTGAAATTGGCTGAGGCTGATAGAGGTGTAAACTGAAACTCCAGAGGCTAACCCTAAGCGGTTACATTTTCTCGACCAGAAGGTTTCCCAGCCCCGTCACTCATTCCTACTTGCTTTCTCTCCCTCCCCAGCGCGCACACACACATTTTGGTGCACCGCTGCTCTTGACATTGAGCCTGTCTCCTACCTGAAGTGGGGCACCTCGGAAAGCAGAGAGGTTGGCGTTTCATTCATAATATGACCTCAAGGGAGGAGGGAGGCAGGGACAAGAGCCTTTCATTTCTGCTATTTAAAATCCCAGCAGTGCAGCAGAAAGGGAAAATGAGCTGGGAGTGAGCTGCATCGGGGCATGAAGTATGGCACGATAACGGTACCAGCGAGCGCGTCAGCGGCCCGCCCGCCGGCTATTTATACCACGTAGATTATGCAATCTGGCTCCAGCCATTCATGCCCCGACTGGGACGCCCCGTGCCGGGGGGAGGGGGGCGGGGGGCATCATTCCCGGGCGCCGGGTCAGTTTCTAAGTTTGCATCATCCCCTTTATTACGAGAGCTTGGGTTTCCATTCCCGTCGGCCGGTCTTGGGAGAGACAACTGGGCTACAAACTCACTTGGCACACACGGCCGCTTACTTAAACATAATAAAGGCACCGGGACGCCGAGGCGCTGCTGAGCCGCACGCGGGGCTGGGCTCTGGGCAGACCGGAAGGAACTGATAAACCAAGCGCTAATGATACCCGCTCCCTCCCCAGTCGGAAGTGTCCTCCGCCGGTCATTGAGAAATACCAAAGGGACAGAATGGGGGTGAGGTGAGGACAGGCCTGGGCGCAGCTGCGCGTGCCTTGCGGGGCGGGGAGCGAGGGCGCCCCGGCAGTGGGGGATTCTGGCCGCGCCGCACAAACCTTAGTGCACAGCTGAGTCCTCCCCCAAAACACCCCGGCTCGGCGCGCGCGCCCCCGTGGGAGCCGGGGGGAGTGGTTTATCAGATCCCACTCCCAAACCCATCCCAGGAAGATCTACACTCGCGGCCCCTGCCGGACCCAAATGAGGTGGGAGGACGCAGAGAAGGGGCGAAGGACACGAAAAAGAACCGACTGCCGAGAGAGATAAAATGTCCGCTTCTCCCCGCGCCCGTGCGGGGCGGTAGGGAGCGGGGGCTGCGGCCGGCTTCCGAGTGAAACCAGATCTGCGGGTCTACTGAGCATGCCCGTTCCTTGGCGGCCGAGGGTCGCTACGGTTCCGCACTCCGAGCTTTCCAGGCGGCCGGCGGAAGGACCCGGGGTGGGGGTGCTTCCCCGCCCCCGACTCGGGCTGGAGGAGCTGGTAGGTGGGGGTCCCGCTGGGGGCTCCGCTGGGCGTGCGTGAAGTTGTGAGAAGAACGACTCTACTTTTGAAGCTGTAAGGTTTCACTAAGAGTCGACATCCTTGAATCGATCGTGTTCAGAGTTGCCCGCCCCCTGTTTTTCTGGTTGTGGGGGAGAAACACGGATGTGGGTATTTAGCTCGTTCGGTAATGTCATTAAATTAAAGCTCTAAATGCGTGATACCCGCTATTCTGGTAACAATTCAGTAGACTTCGATAAAACCCTGATGTTCAGATCAAAAACATCTGAGTTATTCGCCCAATATCGCCATTTATTCTATGGAGCTGCAGGAGTCGCAGTAATTGATGGGGAAGATCAAGAGGTGACCTGCTAAGAACATTTACATTAAAAAGCCCCTTTTGGGTGTTGAAAAGGCTGAAGAGAACTGGAAGGATTTCTTTAAAGGAACAGGAAGGAACCTGAGTGAAGGAGGGTGGCATTTAGTAATACAACTGGCTAGAGAGGAGAAAGGGTTGCCATTCATCTATTAGCAGTGTGCTGCTTAACACCATACGATCACTGTAGCCATTTATTTTTCCCAGCAACCGTATGTTGAGGGTATTATCCTGACCCCAAAGGTTGTATCCAAGGCTCAGAGAACCTAAGGACCTGCTGGAATTTGGCATCAGGACATCCAAGTGAGGAGCTGGTGACACCTGGACTTTAGAATGTTTTTCTTTGCTCTTCTGGCTGCCTAGTCTGCCGTCTGGGCCATTCACTGCTATTAGCAGGGAGCTGGATGAATGAGTGGTGATGACACGGATTTACTTGCCTACCTGCAGAAACTTCTAATCATCTCACCTGCCACCTTGCCATTTGGACACTCTGAAACTGGAGGGTGGAGCCATAGCGATGCCCATTGGATGGAAAATTTTGACATGGACAAACATCTGTTCCTGGAAGTTCAGGAATGACTAAGTGGGATTTCTTTCAGCACCTCCAGGAGAAAAGCAATGACCAAAGGTGAGGACAGGACAGATGTCTTAGCCTATGGGGATTTAGAAAACAATGAGATGCTCCTTTGTTCGGTGCTTTCTCATAGCCTCTCAATGGCCTTAAAAACCTGAGAAAGACAAGATTGTCTTTGTTATCCGTGTTTTTTAAAGAAACTGAAGAATTCCTTAAAAAGTCTCACTCAAGGTCTCAGGGCTGCTAGGAAAAAAACCAAACCCAGGTGTTCCTCCCTTGCATAGTTCCCTTTTCAGCACTACACACCAGCACTCAGCATCAAAGGTGGGTGGACCCTAATCCATGTCCACAAAGATCATGGTTGTGATAGGCATGAAGCCTAAGGTAAACCACTAGTTTCTCTTTGACTCAAGGTGATACTGTTACTATCTTTGGAACACTTGTGGCTCTCCAAATACATACATATACCCTTTAGGTGTACTACATTTGAGGCACATATTTAGTCTCTTAATTTGTTAAATGGCTGCTATTTGGTTAAAATCTCTGCATATTCTCTTGGCACATTCAGTAGGGTGTAAAGTGTACTGTGCTTGCAGAGCAGGAAGGGGCAGGGACTACCTCTTGCTTTCTAGCAAGACCACCCCTCCAAGGAAATACTGAACAACTATGTAAAGTAAATGTGTGGAGCTCCTTGTTCCAACACTATAAAGAATCTCAAAACTGCAACAGCAGAACATCAAACCAAGTAAAGATCCCTGTGCAATGGCACAGGTTGCATGCCAAGGAAACCAGCCTTATCCACTGCCAGACAATGCTGCTTTGGAGAGCGTGGTCCCATTAAGCCCGTGGTCCCAGGCCTAGACAAGAAAAATCATTTAAAAGACAAAGGGTAAGAGGAGGGGGGATCCAGAAACTACTCCTCATCTGTGCCAAGGTCCACTGGGCTGGTAACCTCTGGCCCACTAACTATGTCCTTCAAGGGCCTGGGATAAGGGCCATCCTCCAACAAGAGACAGGTTTACTAAGTAATTTTTAAAATGTATTTGAGCTTACCTTTTAACCCGAAGAAGTCCATCATTTCTACTGAAATGCAAACGTTTCTGAGCTGTGTTGGATTTGCCTTTTTAAAAAAATGTACAAATAATGATTCCTCAAAAATGCCCACTCCGCTAGCGAGACAAAAAAGATCACAAGATTCATGAGAAATTGAAAAGCTCTACCATTCAGAATCTTGGCAAAGACACCTGTGCCGTCCCCACCCTCCCGTTCCACTGTGGAGGGTAGTTAGGTCCTCGGAGTCCAAGCACCCCTCTGGGCCTCTCCTCAACTCCACGTCTCCGCCCCCGCCCCCCACCATTTTTAATCCAGGGGTTTGGATGGAGGGAGGGAACCAAACTGGAGCCAGATGTGTGCGAGTCTCCGGCTCCCGCCTCCTCCTCTTCTCGGGTTTCTTAAAACCCGGAGCGATGACGAAAAAGGATCCGGAGCCAGACAGACGCCGCACAAACAACTCCGCTCCGCGGGTCCTCCGGGAGTGGAAGCCAGGAGGGAGGGGGAAAGGAAGCCGGGCATGCTCAGTAGGCGGGACAAAGTTTTTTTTTTTTTCTCCCCCCCTCCCCCCCCTTTTTTTCTTTCGGTCGCAAGTAGGAAGCTTTTTGCACTCCACCACCTCTGGCCGCTGGGAAGACGTCATCGCTTCCGCCCTACTTCCTCCTCCTGTTGGCGGCGGTGAGAATCCAATATGGAGTAAATCGGTGGAGTCGAGAGATGGGGCTCGGACGGGGCGCCCTGCACCGCCTCCCAGGCGCACCTCCCCCGGCCGCCGACCGCTCCCCGGAACCCTGATTGGCCCGGCCCCCGGGGGCGACCCCGGACCGAGCCCCCACCCGCGGCTGGCCCTTCTCTCCTCCTCCTCTCAGCAGTCTCAGCCGCTTCACGGCGCGCTTGTTTTTCTCCTCCTCTCCCCCACCGCCGTCCCCTGCCCAAATCTCTCCCCCGCTGCTCGCTGCCGAGCCCCCGGAGCCCCTCCTGCGGAGCCCCGGGCGCTGCCGCGCTCACTCCTCCCGCAGCTTGCCTTTGCACCCCTTCTCCAAACCTCACCCGCGCTCCTATCGCCCTGCTTCCCCTTCTCCCTTCTGTGGCGCCCCTTCATCTCTCGCCGCTCCCCCTCCCCAACCAAATCAGGCGATCTCCGGAGATGTGAAGAAGGGGGGTGAGCGGACAGGAAGATGAAGGGAGCAAAGCTGCCCGCCGCGGGACAGGCGTCTAGGTGAACAGGAAAATGACCGAAGAAACACACCCGGACGAGTAAGTTTGGCCGCGGGGTAGGACGAGGGTGCCCCGCGGGGTTAGCGAGGGAGCCGGGGCTGAGGACGCAGGCAGGGACACTGTTTGGGTAAACTTGGCGTGGGGTGCAGCTACTAGCCGGCCTGTGGGCTTTGGGCTGCGAGATTTCCCCCCGCGTTGTTGAAATGAGGAGGGGGCAAAGACTGCTTAGGGCCGGCGGGGGCGCGCCTTGAGTCAGCGGGCTGGTGGCCGTGGCGGGGGCCAAGGGCGCGCGGGTGACCTCGGGGCGGTCCCCGCTCCCTCTCCGGGGACTCACAAACACCTCCTCCCCCCCGAAATCTTCCGCGCCCGGAGCGAAAGACCTGACACCCCGCTACGGCTTCCTGGGGTCGGTGGGTTTTCATGTAGTGACTTTGTGACTCCTGCCCCGCCGCTCGCCCCCCCGGTCCCTTGGGGAGCCCACTGGGGCCCAGGCTCCGCCATTTCGTTTTCTTGAATCGCTCTCATTTGCATACCACATTTTCATTCATAAAAAACACGGCGGTGCCGGGGGAGGACCGGGAGCGGGCTGCGCTGGGGTCTGCGTGAGCGGGGATCCCCAGGCAGGTCGCCGTGCGGGAGCCGCCGGAGGGGTCCCGCGGCGCGTGTGAGCGTGTGTGCACGCGCTTTTGGGCTCGGGATAGGCGCCCCGCGGGATCGGGGCCGCTCGGGGGCGGATCCGAGTCGTGTGCTGCGAGGGCGTGCGGGAGCGTGCGGGGCAATGTGCTTCGGGCCAGTGTGTGTATGTGAGTGTGTGTGTGTGTAAATGTATGTATCTGTGTGCGAGTGTGTGTGCGCGCATGCACAGGCATGCGTGCCCGGCCCGCGGGCCCGAGGGGAACAATGCTCGGGGCGCTCCGCTGGAGGGGCTCCGGGGTGACCTGCCGCGCTGGAGGGCATCCGGGCCGTTTCCCAGCCCGGGGCCAAGGTGAGTCTTTCTCCAGCCTCGCGGTCGTGGAATCGGGTTTGGCTTTCTCCCACCCTCGCCCGAGGCGTTTCCATTTGGGGGAGCAGCGGAGGCAGGGCTCCTGGGCCCGGCGCCTGAGGTCGTTGGCTTCGGGTCCGAGTGGTCACCACACGGCGGCCCACGCCGCTGCTCAGTGGCTGTGCCCGCCACCAGCCACTTTTTTTTTTTTTTTTTTTTTTTTTTTTTTTGTGAATAAGACGCTCTCCTTTATTGTCACATGATATCCCTCCCCTCCTCCCCTGCACATTCATAAATCCGGAGCCTGCCTCGGCTCCTTTCATTCAGAGCTGCCATTAGCTAAGGTAGCAGTGGCGCTGGCTTGGACGCAGAAGAGCCGGTTGATAGCCACTGGGACACACCCTGGGGAGAGGCCCAGAGAGCGGGTTTGTGGGGTCGTGGGGGCTGCATGTATCTGCTTGAGAGGCCGGGGGTCTTTTGCCCCTGCAAGCATTGACAGTCAATGCAGAGAAGGGAAGTGACTCAGGACTGGTTGACAGGGAGGGCTTTTCTTGCAGCAGGTGACAGAATGCTGTGCTCTACTCTTAAGAATACTACTTCACTTTTTTTTTTTTTTTTTTTAAATGCCCCTTTATCCTTTGGCATCTGCTGTTCCCAGTCTGGGCTCGAGAGGGTGTTGAGAGGGGTGGTGTATGGGAAAGAGAATTTCCTTCCTTTGGGGATCTTTGACTGCCATAACTTTACCCTGGTCTGCCTGACACCTACACCTGGAGAGCATCCTGCCTGGTGTGCCTGTTGCTGCAGTCCCACCACCTGTGCTGGTCTTTTCAAACATTTTGCTTTGCTTTCAGGAAAGTGTAAAATGAAAAAAAAAAAAAAAAAAGTTCTTGTGGGGAAGAAATATGCTAGTGGGCCTTGCCCCCATACCAACTTGACTAATAGACATGTGTTTTTATAGGTCTTCCTCTGTCCTGGCACACACAAATAGTAGCAGGGAGGGACAGTTGCCTTGCTCTGAACTTCGGGATTCTTGTTGGAGATTGGTTCCATTTGCCCTGCCTTGGGTTCCTTGGCTCCATCCCTTGGGAATACTGGCCTGGCCTCTCCTTTTTCACCATAGCATGTCAGCTTTGCACCTACCCCATCTGATAGCCAAAGCAAAGGGATTTGGGGTGGGATCACCAGTAAGAAATGACTATGTCTCATTTCATGCTTTCAGAGCAACTCAGCATGGAACTGGCTGCCTCCACTGCTGTCAGAAGCCCAGTTGAGACAATGGGTATTTGAGGACAGGTTCTGGTTTCAGTTAGAGAATCAGAAAGCTGTGGCACCTTAGCCCAGTGCAGAAATGGCCTTCCTGGGATTACTTTTAATGTAATGACCTTGGCATGAGGCATGAAACGTAAGCCCGTAAGAACACAGGCTGCAGGGGCTGTAAACTGCCATTTGTGGAAACTGTTCATTGTATTGTTCAAGTTCTTATGTAATGACCCATCTGAAAAATTCCTTTTAAATGTTAGTGCCTGGAAGGTTTCTCTCTGGGTTGCAGGACTTGCTGTGATTGCCTTTTTGTTGTTGGGGTTTTTTGCAACCACTGTCTGGAAGCTCAGAGCTAAAATTATTGCTTGATTACAGTAGTCGTAGTCTAGCTTTTTGCTAGATTTATTTACCTCTCTAGTATGAATTTTGATCTTTCATTTTCTTTTCTAATGGTTTTATGTTTGAGGTCCTACAGATACCTTTTGGAAGTAGACAAGGTGTATTATAATAAAACAATTTGGTGACCTCAAGTGGGAAACTTATGAGAGAAATAGTTATGCCTTAGGTAAAGTAGATTTTCTTTTTTTAAGATTTTATTTATTTATTTGACAGACAGAGATCATAAGTAGGCAGAGGCAGGCAGAGAGAGAGAGAGAGAGGAGGAAGCAGGCTCTCCTCCGAGCAGAGAATCCGATGCTGGGCTCTATCCCAGGAACCTAAAATCATGACCTGAGCTGAAGGCAGAGGCTTTAACCCACTGAGCCACCCAGGCGCCCCTAAAATAGATTTTCTTGATAGTCCATATATTTTTAAGTTTTTTATTAAGTGGTACAGATATATAACAAATACGTTTAGCATCAGTACAGTAAGCCAGAATCTCACAACTGTCAAAATTGTGCCTAATTTTAAAAAATAATAAATGTTTTGTCTTCTCATGCTCTTTCTATGTCGATTTAAGACTTCGCGAGGGAGGGGCACCTGGGTGGCTCAGTGGTTGGGTGTCTGCCTTTGGCTTGGGTCATGATCCCAGAGTCCTGGGATTGACCGGCATCAGGCTCCCTGCTCAGCAGGAAGCCTGCTTCTCCCTCTCCCACTCCCCCTGCTTGTGTTCCCTCTCTCGCTGTCTCTCTCTCTCTGTCCAATATATAAATAAAAAATCTAAAAAAAAAAAAACTTCTCGAGGGGCACCTGGATGGCTCAGTCGTTAAGCATCTGCCTTCAGCTCAGGTCATGATCCCAGGGTCCTGGGATTGAGCCCCACATCGGGCTCCCTGCTCAGCAGGAAACCTGCTTCTCCCTCTCCCCCTGCTTGTGTTTTCTCTCTCACTGTGTCTCTTTCTGTCAAATAAATAAATAAAATCTTGTAAAAAAGAAAAAAATACTCTGACCTTTCTCCTCTGATCCCATTCCAGCTACAAATGCATGTTAAGATTTATATTTCTACAGATTTTAAAAAATAATTTAAAAGTTTAAGCATCAACAAACTGTTTAAAAGAATCTTCTGTCCATAAGAGTGGAAAAAATTTTTTTTGATCATGTGCATTTTGTCTGTATCTTGAAAGCATTTGATTATGGTCTTGAATGATTTGGAAATTTGTTGATAAAATGAAGAAACCCTTCTCAAGTGAGCTTAATGCAGAAGACATCGGCCTACCATGTAGCTATTCTGTCCCTCTCATAAATGCTTCTCTGCAAGATACATCTTGCTGAGAATGGACTTTTAGTCGTGTTTTTAGTCATGTTTTTCCTAATGTTGAAAGGTCTTCCATTAAAAAACAACAACAACAACATATTTTTGCTGAACCATATCAAAGAAATGAGACGTCAGAATGTCCTATCTCTGAATACTTGAGCTTACTTCCCACAAGATGAGGATACTCTTCCAGGAAACCGCAATACCATCATCACACTTTACAAAATTAAGAATCATTCCCTTTTGTCTTTAACATTCAGCACAGCTGACTGAAAATGTCTTTTACAACTGTCATTTCAGCCAGGTGCCAGTTAATGATCCTGAGTTAAAGGCATTTAACTTATACTTTACAGCTCAAGGCTCAGCCATTTGCTCACTTTCTGATCTAAGGCAAGTTACTTATCTTTCACCTTGGGTTTGTTTTTTTTTTTTAAAGATTTTATTTATTTATTTGAGAGAGAGGCAGTGAGAGAGCATGAGCGAGGAGAAGGTCAGAGGGAGAAGCAGACTCCCCGTGGAGATGGGAGCCTGATGCGGCACTCGATCCCGGGTCTCCGGGATCATGACCTGAGCCGAAGGCAGTCGTCCAACCAACTGAGCCACCCAGGCGTCCTGGGTTTTTTTTTTTTTTAAAGATTTTATTTATTTATTTGACAGAAAGAGATCACAAGTAGGTAGAGAGAAAGGAAGGGAAGCAGGCTCCCTGCTGAGCAGAGAGCTGGGTGCAGGGCTTGGATGCTTGGATGCGGGGAGGCTTTAATCCACTGAGCCACCCAGGCGCCCCTTTCACCTTGGTTTTATCTGAGTGGATGTTAGCAATTTCATGGAGTTGCTATGAAAATTAAAGGAGATATCCTATGTAAAGCTTACTGTCAAGCACCAAGCATCAATCAGGTGTCTGGTGTTGGCTCTTAGCAGGCCACTGGGATAGGTTTCTTATAGGCTCAGCTTGTTAATTTTCAAATAATCCTATGAAGAAGGAGTTACCCCATTATTTTATTATTTTTTAAAGATTTATGTATTTATTTAGAGAGAGCGTGTGCACACAAGAGTGGTGGTGGGAAGGGGCTGAGGGAGAGAGTCTCAGGCAGGCTCCCCACTGAGCGCAGAGCCCAATACGATGTGGGGCAGGATCCCACCACCCTCAAAACTACCCTGAGATCATGACCTGAGTTGAAATCAAGAGTCAGAGGCTTAACCAACTGAGCCACTCAGGTGCCCTGGAGTTACTCCATTTAACTGATGAGGAAGCTTAAGTTGCTTTGCCTAAGACAGCAAACATTTTTTTTTTTTATAGCACTTTAGTCATTTAGTCTTCTCAACAGTCCTGTGAGATAGATGGGGTATTATTACCTCCATTTATAGATGGGGAAACTGAGCCCCAGAGAAGATGAGTAACTTGTCCAAGATCGTATCATTAGTAAATGAAGGAGTTGGGATTTAACTCCTGCAGCCTGGCTCAGAAAGGACTTTTTTTGTTTTGTTTTTAATATTTTATTTTATTTATTTGAGAGAGAGAGACACACGCGAGAGAGGGAACACAAGCAAGGGGAGTGGGAGAGGGAGAAGCGGGCTTCCCGCCGGGCAGGGAGCCTGAGGTTAGGCTCCATCCCAGGACTCTGGGATCATGAACTGAGCAGAAGGCAGCTGCTTAATGACTGAGCCACCCAGACAGCCCAGAAAGGACTGTTTTTAATCACTGTGAGGTACCTTCTCAGAAGAGGACAGGCGGGCCAGCCTTAGTCATTCTGACTTCTGAGCTCACAGTTTCTGTCAGTCATGCTGGCCTTGATTCTTCTGAATTGGTGACAGTCTATCATTGCCGTAATTTTTTCTACTTCCTTTATCTTCCCTGAAATTGCCATGAGGCACTTACTGAATTAAAGTGAATTTAAATAAACCTGGGCTTGAGAATTCTATGATATACCTTAAGATAATAGGAGTTTGAATCCAGAGTTGGTTATTGCTGGATGTGAGCTGTATGTTCGTTGAAATAACAGTTGTAGAAATTAGACCTGGTACAATAAATATTGATCCAGTTTCTTTGCGTTAGCCTTAAAAAAGAGGGTGTTTCTACTCCACATGAATATTGAATCCTTAAATGTTGAGAACATGGAGTTGGCTCTGCAGAATTGGAATCTTGGTCCATTCATCAGAAGATCTTGAAAGCAAGACAAAACACTTGGAAAGACCTTAACAAAATTGTAATCCAGGACATTGCAATTGTATAAAGTTAAGGGCCTACTGCAAGGCCCTTCATCTTTCTAGGTGGTGGACTTGTACTTCTCTCCATCTGCTAGGCTTGTTTCCACGAGGATTTAGTGAGTGCTCCCTCCTTTCTAGCTATGGCTGATTCCCTCTGCTTTCCACTTCCTTTAACCAGATAAAATAAAGTGAATCAGTACAAATACCAAAACTGCCCTGCTTCAACAGTGTGCTTACTCATGCTCTGTATTCTGAAGTTTTCTTCCTTCCCTTCTGCAAGTGAATTTCTACTCATTCCCCCTCCCACCAGTTCTGCAGCCATTACTTTGATGAGGTCCTCCCAGTCTTTCTTTCCCTCCCCTCTTCACATCAAAACTGAGGACCCTTTATAGTATTTTTTTCCCCATGCTGTATGGCAGTTCTCACCATTTAGAGTTGGGCCTAGGGACGCCTGGGTGGCTCAGTTGGTTAAGCGGCTGCCTTCGGCTCGGGTCATGATCCCGGCGTCCTGGGATCGAGTCCTACATCGGGCTCCTTGCTCAGCGGGGAGCCTGCTTCTCCCTCTGCCTCTGCCTGCCACTCTGTCTGCCTGTGCTCACTCTCTCTCTCTCCCTCTCTCTCTCTGACAAATAAATTTTAAAAAATTAAAAAAAAAAAAATAGAGTTGGGCCTATACCCGACTAGATTCTTACCAGACTATGAGCTTCTTGGATTCAGGATTACCTCTCAACTGCTTAGTTTTCTAGTTGTTGGCCCAATACTGTTGTGCACATTATGGTTGCTTAATAAATGTCTGCTGAATTAAAAAATGGATTTAATTATTTTAGGATGCTTTGTCTCTACCAACGAATGCAATAATTGCAATTGTATTTGGTTAACTCACAGTGTGGATAAACCCCCTCTGAGAAACTCCGCCTTCAGAAGAAGCCCTTGGCATGTTTTTGTGGAACTTGGGTGCCAAACGAACGATCTGGTAGTAGTGATCTGTGATTGACAGCTCAAAACCATTTTGGTTCCAGTCAGTGTTGTAGGAGTTGAGAAGTGGAAGATCTTGAGTACCGTGTAAGTCAGGGGCTATGTTTCTGCTTCTGCAGGAGAATCTCCGCAGAAATCACAATATTAACAACATGTAGTAGCCGCGGGGTTCTTGTGGAGTCTCGGCACTCAAAGTCGGGGACAGCCGTGCTCATGAACACCAGTATTGGCACAGTTCCTATATTCCCCGGGCTGAACGCAAATACACAATCTGACAGCAAAACCCTCAGAAACTGAACATGATGATAATAGAGGCACCCAGGTTTTGGGGTGTGGTTTTTTTGGCCCATTTTCTTGTGTAAATTGGGCTGGTTTTGTTTGTTTGTTTTGAGACCCAGTCATATTGATGAACTCTTGTAAATGCTTCCCTTTAAGCAGTATGTAAGATCAGAACATTGATGATTTTTTTTAATTAAAAGATTTTATTTATTTATTTGACAGCGAGAGAGAGATCACAAGTAGGGAGAGAGGCAGGGAGAGAGAGGAGGAAGCAGGCTCCCTGTTGAGCAGAGAGCTCAATGCGGAGCTCGATCCCAGGACCCTGGGATCAGGACCTGAGCCGAAGGCAGAGGCTTCAACCCACTGAGCCACCCAGGCACCCCAACATTGATGATTTTTAAAGGCATGTTCAGGGGCATGTAGTCACTGGAGTAGAAGGGCTATTTTGCACCGGTGTACACAGTGCGCTGTGGAGCAAAAAGCATTTTCTGTGCACTGGCCCTGGGTGGGCGTGACACGTTGCTCCTGCAGCTTGGTATGTGTCTCCTGTCATAGAAAGGAAGTCAGGCCAGGATTTTAATAAAATACTTGCTAGGAACTGGCAATTGAAGGAATTAGAATAAGGGCAGTTTCTGAAATGTATGGCTTTGGCTCCTCTGTGTACTGATAGAATGATTATTCAGATCTGGTTGTTTTCATTCTTAGATATATTCCCTGTTGGCCATTCCTAAGTGCTTAAACTTAATTATCAGGTTAAGTTTTTAATTGTCTTTCCTAGTTCATCTGGTAATGATATCTTTGTTTCTTCCTTTTCGCTACTTACTCCTCTTCTTTTCCTCCTTGGGTTGCTTTGGCCCTGGCATCCAGTATTGATTTTTCAGATACTACTTAGTTTTATATCCCACTCTGAGAATGCACAGAGAAGGCTAGCCCTATCTGCCCTGCTGGTGTTGGGAATAATTACTTATGAAGCCTTATACCCATAGTCTTGCAGCATGCTTAGCGCTTAGTAGGCTTTCTGCAAACGTTTATTGATTGATTAAAGCAAATATGTGTTAATTGAAAAGTAATTATACCTTGTATCAAAATATAAACTGTTATTCTTGGTGTACCTACATCCCAAAAGATTTTGAGGTTACTTTTTCAAAATGTCCAGGAGGGGCAGGCTGCTGTGATGATAGTGGAGGAAATGGGGGTTTTGGGGTCATACTGTATTCTGTCTTCTGCTGATTAAGGGCCCCTGGCAGGTGTTTTAAGCCAGGAGCCCTGGGTTAATATAAATGAAGCTCACTCTATCTAATTCATAGGCTGTTAAAAAGCAGAAATGAGGGACGCCTTGGTGGCTCAGTTGGTTAAGCGGCTGCCTTCGGTCATGATCCCAGGGTCCTGGGATCTAGTCCCACATCGGGCTCCTTGCTCGGCAAGGAGCCTGGTTCTCCCTCTGCCTCTGCCTGCCACTCTGTCTGCCTATGCTCGCTCTCTCTCTCTCTCTCTCTCTGACAAATAAATAAAATCTTAAAAAAAAAAAAAGTGGAAATGAAATCTTGAAGGTAAAGCATTTCAGCACAGTGCCTGATAAATTGGGAATTCAGTGGGACTCACCCACCTCCAGTGTCTCATACCATGTAGCACGGTATGATTTATTTTCAGAATTTACAAGGTAGAGGATATCCATTTGCTATATTCTACCTTCAGAGCACCTTTTTTTTTTTTTAAGGTTTTATTTATTTATTCGACACAGAGAGAGATAGCAAGTAGGCAGAGGCAGGCAGAGAGAGAGGGGGAAACAGGCTTCCCGCTGTGCAGAGAGCCCAGTGTGGGGCTCGATCCCAGGACCCTGAGATCATGACCTGAGCCTAAGGCAGAGGCTTAATCCGCTGAGCCACCGAGGTGCCCAGAGCACCTTTTGAGTCAAGGAACAAGATTCTCACTTTATGCCTGTGAGAGTTGAAGTGACCTGCTCCGGGGGTTTACTAGGAGAATTAGAGCCTCGAAGGCACATTCTGATTTCTGTTTGGCTTTCTGGTGCTATGCTGGTAGGACCTAGAGAAGCTCATTAGTTTTGGTGCTGTCATATCCGTAATGCCCAGCTGACTGCTGGCACTTTTACTCAGTGATCCTGGTTGGCTGTCTTTTTGAGATTTCCTGTCTTACAGAAGCTGGCCTCCTCTGTTACTGTCAGTGTACTTACCTGTACATCCTTGACCTTCTTGCCATTCCTGCCAGAGGTCCGGAAATCCTATCACCAATGCCCTTCAGATCATTCTCAGTCAATAGGCTTGGTCTGGGTGGGGTTGGTGTGGGGAGGGTTGGCTGAAGATTCCCTTGGGAGTGAGTTGGCTTATGACTTGTTTTTTCTATTTGCATGCCGTGTTGGTGTTTATGTTTTATATTTTCGGCCAAGAAATAAAGTGAAAGTTAGATTAGAGGTTTAATGTAATCACCAGCATCCCAGTAATTTTATTTGTTTTTACAGGTCTTTTAAAGCTGCAAAGCGTGAATATAGTCTTAATATAGTCATTACATCTTCTTCCTTCACTTAATAGGTTAGATCAAATCTATGATTTTTCTCAGACTCAATATTCCAAAACAAGTCTGCTCTGCCAGGGGAGCATGCACTGGCTCAGTGTTACTTCTGGGCCTGATGGCCTAATGGATGCCTTTTCATTAATTTGTGTATAAACAGGTCTCATATCCAGAGTCTACTGTCTTTGTGCTCGCTTCGGCAGCACATATACTAAAATCAGAGTCTACTGTCTTTATTTTTATTTTTTAAAAAGATTATTTATTTATTTATTTGACAGACTGAGATCACAAGTAGGCAGAGAGGAGGAATCAGGCTCCCTGCTGAGCATAGTCCAATGTGGGGGCGGGGCTCGATCCCAGAATCATGACCTGAGCCAAAGGCAGAGGCTTTAACCCACTGAGCCACCTAGGCGCCCCAGAGTCTACTGTTTTTAAACTAGCTTTGAGGCCCTTTCCCTCCATTCTAGATGTCTTTTATACTAAGGAGAATCAGTGGGTACTGGATTCTAGAGGTCCATTCAGAGTGTGGTAGACTTTAAATCTAAATTACTTGACTTTATTTATTTTATTTTATTTTTATTATTTATTTATTTATTTGAGAGACAGAGATTACAAGTAGGCAGAGAGAGAGAGGAGGAAGCAGGCTCTCCGCAGAGCGGAGAGCCCGATGTGGGGCTCGATCCCAGGACCCTGGGATCATGACCTGAGCCGAAAGCAGAGGCTTTTACCCACTGAGCCACCCAGGTGCCTCTGTTTTTTTTTTTTTTTTTAAGATTTTATTTATTTATTTGAGAGAGATCACAAGTAGGCGGGGAAGCAGGCTTCCAGCTGAGCAGAGAGCTGGATTCGGGGTTCGATCCAAGGACTCTGGGATCATGACCCGACCTGAAGGCAGAGGCTTTTAACCCACTGAACCACCCAGGCACCCGTCTTTAGAAGATACTTGGACCCTAGGGGCACCTGGGTGGCTCAGTTGGTTAAGCATCTGCCTTCAGCTCATGATCTCAGGGCCCTGAGATGGAGGTCTGTGTCAGACTCCCCGCTTAGAAGTCTGCTTGTCCCTCTCCCTCTGCCCCTCCTCACTACTCATGCTCTCTCTCTCTCCTTTCTCTCAAATAAACAAATAAAATCTTAAAAAAAAAAGATATTTGGACCCTAATTGCAAAGCCATGTGTTAATTATTTTATTGAGTAAGTAAATAACCAGGGTGGTGAGGTTTGAGCCAAGGGAGTGACTAGCTGGGGAGTGCCATTCACTTACTGTACCTAGTGCACCACCGACACTGAGATGGGACCAGAACTGTGACTCAGAAGGAGGCTCTGGCCTTAGGGAGCTTGCATTCTAGGGTGCTAGGCCCTTTCAGATGCCTTAGGGGTATGAAGACAGCATCATCTTGATGACTGCCTCTCAGAGTTTTTTCTTTCTTCCTTTGCTTCTGTAGGGCTCCCCCTAGAGCTGCAGGCATCAGGATTCCCAAATTGGGGGTGGGGGGCAATCTTCATCCAGAGCATTGAAGGTACTATATGCCCTTCCCAGAATCCCCCAACAAGCTCTTCACGTGATTTTTGGGGTGTGTGTGTGTGTGTGTGTTGTGTGTACATGCATTGTGCCCTCACACGTGGATGGAATATGTCTGACAGCCAGGAGAAGATGCAGAGAGGTTAAGTATCTTGTCTGAGGTCACAGAGCAGAATTTGTTATTTTTAATCCAGGTCCTTTAACTTCAGGCCCCATGATTATAGAATATTACATGTCATAACTTCGTAGAGCTTTAGTTTTCTTATATAAAAAATTGTGTTGTGTGTACAGCTTGATTTATATTACTGTAGAGCAAATGAAGTTAGAACTCACTTTGAATCCTGAAACTACCTCAGAGCTGTGAGGTGACATTTCCTTCTTGCATTCCTTTTCAGCACTGGAAAGCAGTGCCCCCAGAGGTGACCTTTTCGGTACTGATACAAAGAGCAACCTTACGGGTGCCTGGATGGCCCCATTGGTTGGGTGTCTGTCTGCCTTTGGCTTAGGTGGTAATCTGGGGGTTCTGGGATAAAGCCCCATGTCAGGCTCCCTGCTCAGTGGGGAGTCTGCTTCTCCTTCCCCCTCCCCCTGCTCACTCGCTCTCTCTCTCACTCTTTTTCTCTCAAATAATTAAAATCTTTCAAAGAAAAAAAGAGCGACTTTACAGATACCTCTTTGGGAAAAAGAACTAGCCACCTTATCCTTGAAAGTCTAGATGAGAATGGATAACAATGCACACTATTCTGGACCTGTGTTTTAGCCTAGCTATTTTGGGAGTAGGATCAAACTTAAACTTGTATTGTGAGTCTTGCAAAGTGAGGATTCTGGTTTAGAAAGACCTCAGATTTTGTATTTTCTTTTAAAGATTTTATTTGACAGAGATCACAAGTAGGCAGAGAGGCAGGAGGTGGGATGGGGTGGGGAAGCAGGCTCCCTGCTGAGCAGAGAGCCCGATGTGGGGCTCCATGTGGGGCTCCATCCCAGGACCCTGAGATCATGACCTGAGTAGAAGGCAGAGGCTTAACCGACTGAGCCATCCAGGCACCCCATAGATTTTGCATTTTTTTTAAGATTTTATTTATTTATTTGACAGAGATCACAAGCAGGCAGAGAGAGAGAGAGAGAGAGAGGAAGGAAAGCAGGCTCCCTGCTGAGCAGAGAGCTTGATCCCAGGTCTCTGGGATCATGACCTGAGCTGAAGGCAGAGGCTTTAATCCACTGAGCCACCCAGGCGCCCCAGATTTTACATTTTTAAAGATGATTTATTTATTTATTCGAGAGGGAGAGAGAGGCAGATGGACAACACAAGTGGGAGGGGTAGAGGGAGAGGGAGAAAAAATCTCAGATGGACTCTGTAGTGAGCATGGAGCCCAACTCGGGGCTCAATCCCAGGACCCTGAGATCATGACCTGAGCTGAAACCAAGTGTCGGATGCTTCACCCACTGCGCCTCCCAAGTGCCCTTCAGATTCTCCATTTTTTAATAAACTTCCAGGTGCTTCTGGTGCTGCTGGTCCATGGATGACAACTCATGAGTTGCCAGGGCATATCCCGTAGTGATGGTAGTAAGCTCACAGCGGCCAGGTTTGTGTCTTCAAAGTTGACTTCACAGACTTGATGTTTGGAATCTGTTGAAGAGGCTCATTGGATGAGAAGGTGGTGCTTCCACATGGAGACATACTATATTACCAAGCAGCTGCTTCTCCATCCCTGGCAGGGTTTCCAGCTTTTGAGATGGAGCTTGGCTTTAGATGGGAATATGCTGGAAGAATTTTTTCTTACGGCTTAAAAAACGTTCTTGGTGAATGCCAGGAGGCCCAAGAAATCTATCATTTAAAAAGAAATACAAAGTCCCAGCACTTTGTATGTAAGGTCTATGGTCAGCTGGCATTCTGCACCTTCCAGACAAATCCGTCTTGTATGGAAAGCCTGCCGCCTGGGGAAGCAGGCACGCACAGCCCTAGAAGAAATCACAGGAAGTAATTAAACAGAGAAGGTCAGAGAAAGAGGAAGTGGTTGTGTTGTTTCTGATGCGAATAGCATTGTTGTTCCTCGGGATCCCAATGATGGTGTTTAAGTCTTCTGGAATGCACTGCTTGGGGATTTGATTGTATTTAAATTGCAGCCCTTTCAGTTTATTCTTTTAGACAGCAATCTAGTTAGGAAATGAATTGCTTTTAGGTCTTATCAGGAATACCCACGTGCCTGAGCAGAAGTTTTGAGCAAGGAGTTGCTTATAGCTTGGCAAATTGCACCTAAATGAAATGAATGTCAAGACTATTAGAGGTTAATTTTAGGTGTCTGGAGTTCTCCTTAATTCTCCTGATTAAACACTTCAACATAATAGTTTCCTTAATTGGAATAATGATGGAATATTAGCATGCATATTAAACCATTTACCCAAATTTGAATAGGGTTAAAATGCAAATTATCCATCACTTGTCAGTTGCTTACTCTTTAGAGATGATTCCTGGTGAGAGAAGGGGAAAAGACTGGAATGTGAATTGGGATGGGGCTTTCCACTTGAGGCAGCATGGCTAGGAAAGCCAAGAATAGACTAGAGGACTGAAGTGAATGAGAGACCCTTTGTTCCCCCAAAACAGTGGTACTAAAAATACCCATGCTTATGATAGTAAAACTGCAACATGGGGGCAGATGTGGTAGGAAATCTGAAATGAGCTGATGACCCTCTGGTTGTGTCTTCATTAGCGTGTCATATTTGTCTTTGACAGGAAGGTTATGAGAGACTAAAGACCCCCCACCACCATCCCTGGATATCCCATCTAAAGTTTTAGTCTGATGCCACCACCTAGCACTTCCCAACCGAGTGTCTGAGAACCCATAAACACTCCCAAGTGTCTGTAAACCAAATACATAATGTCACCCATTTGTAGCTATTAACTCACAGTTAATAACAAATACAACTGTAAACCCTGGGGAGGGGAGCTGGTATCCAAATTTTCTCCCTTTGAGTCTTTATACTTAGAAAATTGGGAATCCCTGTGGCCCTCATTCTGGGTGTAAGAACGTAAGTGTGGTCCTTCTGTAGGGGACATAGGCGCAAGAAGGTGTGTTCCTACTCCTGGGAGGATTGGTTGGAAAGTCTGAGGAAAGTAGGGGCCAAGTGTAGCTGGAGGAGGAGGAGATGAAAGTGAGTCAGGACCTCTCCTCTAGAGACTTGGCATGATGTTGGGTCTTCTGACTAAAGCTGGGAGTGCTGGGGGCTTGAGTCTTCTCTGTTTTCAGTTATTGCCCTTTTTAGCTCCCGTGGTCAGCACTGTCCAGTATCTATGCTGTGCACTCTTGAGTGGATACCAAACAGCAAAGATGTCCACCCTGTTAACATGTGTACAGAGCCCTGGGAGTCAGGAAATTTCGGTTCCTGTTCCTTCTTCGCCACCACCCTGCTGTGCGGCCTAAGATGTCAGGCTTCTCTGGACTCTGCTTTCTCATTGCTAAAATAAAGCGGTTGAATAACATAACAGTACTGAAGGACTCTTCTAGTTCCAGATATTGCAGGGAGAGTTAATGTTAAAAAATTATGTTTTATTTTTAAGCATGATATTTTCTTTTCTTTCTTTTTTTTTTTTTTAAGCATAGTTGACACACAATGTCTCATTAATTTCAGGTGTACAACTTAGTAGTGATTCAGCAACTCCTTACCTTATCTTGTCCTCACTGCGAGTGTAGTTACCATCTGTCACCACACAACACCATTACAGTACCATTGTCTGTATTCCCTACGTTGTGCCTTTCGTCTCTGTGACTTACTCATTCTGTAACTGGAAGCCTGTATCGCCCACTCCCCTTTACCCTTATGCCCATTCCCCCACACCACCTCCCTCTGGCAACCACCATTTTGTTCTCTGTGTTTATAGGTCTATTTCTGCTTTGTTTTTTTAGGTTTCACATATATGTGAAGTCATTTGCTAGTTGTCTTTCTCTGTCTTACTTAGCATAATCCTCTCTAGGTCTGTCCATGTTGTTGCAAATGGCAAAATCTTCTTCCTTTTTATGGCTAATATTCCATGGTGTGTATGTGTGTGTGTGCCACACATTCTTTATCCATTCATCTCTCCATGGACACTTGAATTGCTTCCATATCTTGGCTGTTGTAAATAATACTGCAGTGAATATAGGAGTATATGTATCTTTTTGAATTAGAGTTTTGTTTTCTTTGAGTAAATACACAGTAGTGGAATTACTAGATTGTATGGCATTTCTATTTTTAATTTTTGTGAGGAACTTCTATGCTGTTTTCTATATTGGTCCATCAATTTACATTCCCATCAACAGTGCATGAGTGTTCCCTTTTTTCCACATCCTCACCAGTACTTGTTATTTCTTGTTTTTCTGTTTTTTTGTGTTGTGTGTGTGTTTTTTTTTTTATACTAGCCATTTCTGGCAGGTGTGTTATCTTGATGTGGTTTTAACTTGCCTGATGATTAGTGATATTGAGCATCTTTTCATGTGTTGGTTGGCATAATATTCTTTTTTTAAAACAGAGAAAAATACAAAGTAGAAATTAAAATACTTCTTGCTGCCCCAGTCAGGGAAGAGTTCACTTTCAGCAGGGTGGGTCTTGGATCTTAGAGGACTTAGATAAGGGTGATTGGTGGTATTTTGCAGGAGGCACAGATCAAGCCATATAGGGGGGAGGCATCTCTTGTCCAAAGGTCTCTTCCATAGGTAGGAAACTCCTTGTCTAGGTTTATGCTGGGGATGCTCAGAGAACAAGCCAGTGGAGTTGGCTGAGGCTAGCTTTGGGAGGCTGAGTGCCAGGCTAACAAAGCAGGTACTTTGACATTTGTTCTTTAGGTAGGACAGAGCTGTTTAGGGTTTTGAAGAAAAGATGATGTGATATGTTGTTAAATTCAAATTAGTTGAACTAGTTAGAGGGTGCGGGCTAGGCTGGAGTCAAGGAGGCTGCTAATAATTGTTGCTCTGCTGTACCTGGGCAGGACTTTTCTTTTTGGCCTTAATTAAATGCAGTAGTCATTGCTGTAAAAAGTTTCGTTCCAGGGAGGATGTTGTTATGCTTATTGGAAGATGGTCAAGTATGCTGTGAAATTCAGAACTTTACTTTGTAGATCAAACTTACAATTTGGGAAATAACCCAAGTAAGTGGTGGGGGTTTTTTGATATGTTTTTAGTATTGTTACTTCTGCAGAAACACAGCACTGGTCTGTTGAAATTGCTTGTGAAGTGTGCAGGATACATTGCCCTTCCTCAGTAGAGTAAAATGGTTGCAATTAGATCATGAAATTATAGAACTGGGGAGGATCTTAGGAAAATACCATCTCCGCTCCCTTCTTTTATGTGTAAATTGCAGTCTGGAGATCACCATGGGGTCACCATGCTAGTCAGTGGTTTGGGATATGTCAGTGAGCAGATGTCATCTGGCCTTGGTTCCAGTCTTGTTTTGGGTACTATGTTAAACATTCATGACAATTGCTGTCCTCAAGTTGTGGAACCCCCAGGAGACAAGATAAGGATGGTGGAAACAGTCAATTCGGGTTCATGTGGCCTGTGTAGACGGTGAACCATTAACACTGAACAGATGGATAGCGTTGGCCAGCTCCTGTGCAATAGGTTACAGTAGTTGAGCTTGCCAAATGCTGTCCCTGTGTGTTTCACCTGCGGATGGCAGGTAGGGGTCCTGAGGGACCACGTGTTGTGTTTCAGGGACAAAAGGGTTGGGAGTAGAGACAGAAGAGGGCCTCTTTCAGCTTGCCATTCTGGGAAGAGAGGAGATGAGCCCACGGGTGAAAAATTGAAATACATGTGATGTTCCAAGGTTTTTGCACCTGGGCACCAGCAAAAAAGTTTTGAAACATTACCTCTCCTTGATCTTCCTCCCCAGCTCCTGTGCCTTCTGTTCTCCCCATGTGTTTGCTTTTGATGTTAACTGCCAAGGCAGTGTGGTCATAGACAGCAGGAAGTAATATTTGATATGCAGGTCTCATGGGGTGGGGGTAGGTGGATGCCAGGATGGGAAGGGTGGCGGTTTTGGCACATTAGTGTGAGAACACTGCACGCTTCTAAGCCAGCAGGTGCTGTGGCCCCTAAGAAGGGAAGGGAAGAGTTGACCTCCTGGTCATATAAGAGCATGTTTTTATGGTAGCTTTCTACTTCAAGTTTTTCTAGGGTCACTGCCCTATACGCTGAAACCAGATAAAGGTAGGATTATCCTGTGTACCAAACACAGGTAGTGTTGTCGCCAAGGGCTTGTGGAAACTTAGGCTTGAGAAAGAATGAAAATAAGCTCCAAACCAAGCCACTATCCCCACAAACCAAAGGTCCCACAAACAGGCTGGGCAGACAAAGACCCTACTTTGCTATAGTGAGATTTGATCCATTTCCCATTCCTGCTTTCAAACTACAGTCTTATTCAGGACTCCCCGTGCGATAACAAGATTCCTACTGCTTGTGTAGGATAGGAAACTTGTATTTTTAAAACTTTCTTTCTCTTGGGCTTCTGTCCATCCCTCCCTTTTGTTTCTTCTTGGTGATCTTCAGCTGGGCATTCTTTCACTCATAAAGTAAAAGGGTCCCTTGTGAGCCTGAAGATCCTAGTTCAGTGCTTCTGAATTGTCCAAATGATTCGGATCATTTGGTTGTAAATGATGGATCCCCCTTCCATATTCCTGTTATTCCACAATGAGCAGCACAGCAGTGACCTAGAGAATTAGGTAGGTGCGGTCCACCCACCACCCATGGTGTATAACCTGAAACAGACCCCGCCCCCTACCCCCCAAGCTGTCCTAACAAGGACAGTTTTTCAGTAGAACAGAGGCCCAGGGTTGGTTTGGGATGCTGTTTAGGATGCAGTGCCCTTCCTGCTTTACAGTCTTAACCTTTCTCATTCCTGGACAAATGGAATTAGAATTTCATCTCCACTGTGTGTGTCCTTACTAAAGCAAATCCAGGAGATTCTAATGTGCCTCAGACTAATCAGGATTTAGAAGAGGGGAAGTAGGGCATAGGCTGGGAAGTAGTCAAACCTAGAGGGTTGTAACCAACTGAGATGGTATTGACTAGGGAAATTACTCTGTTTAAAGATCCTGGGTGACAGATGTTAACTAGATTTATTGTGTGATGATCATTTCATAGTGTCTACAAATACCAAATCATGTCATACACCTGAAACTAACAATGTTATATGTCAATAAGATCTAAAAAATAATAATAAAGCCCCCCCCCCAACCTCCCCACTTTGTCACTACCATTAATTTATCCTACTCTGCCATTTTGGAGGGTATTCAGAAGGAAACATACCTCCATGTCTGAACGGGAATGTTCTGAGAAGTGTTCCTCCTTTTCCTGCCCTTCCTTCTTGGTTCCACCTCATTTTTGTTGGATAACAAATAATTACTAAGGGAGGAAGATACCAAATTGATGTTACATGTGAAGTAAGATCATAAGGGACAAAAAATAAATTCTAATTGTTGATCCAAGAGGTCTTTAATAAAAAAAATTCTAAAGCATATGAAAAATCACCTATAGCTGCCATAAATTATGACTTTTTATTAATTATTTTTAAAAAAGGTTTGGCTAAAACTTTGACAGCCCTGTTAACTTGGTGATGTAACACAGTTGCTTTTAGGATACATATTTAGCTATTTTAATAGTTAATAGTTAAAGTAGTAAATATAGGTTTTGTTTTGTTTTCTTTAGTGGAGTGGAACCAGTTATTTTGCAGGAAACAAGAATGGTTCTTGCATTTGATTTGTGACAAAACTTTGTTAATTGAGACCCATATTTACCAAATTTAAAGGAAAACAGAGTTATAGAATCATATGCTTTTACCTAGAAATGAAAATACATTGACTTAGAACAGATGTCTCTAACAAAAACTGATGGCAGGTTTTAAGACTATAGCTTGTCACCCAGAACCAGAAGAAAATGGGACACAGTCTTGCACAACAATGTAAATGTACTCAGTGCCACTGAACCATACACTTAAAAATGGTTAAAATGATAAAATTTTATGTTATGTATTTTTTCCACAATTTACAAAAATCAAACCAAAAAAATGGGACTGAAGTCAACTAATGACTTAATAAGAACTCCAGAAAAATGGCAGCTTAAGCATGACTGTCTGGGCCTGCGCACCTTAGACGCTGAATCTCCTAATTAGAATCCTCCTTTGTAGATTTCTCGTTTCCTGTTAGTCCCTAGTCCCCTCCATCTCCTCTTCTGCTGCTCCCCTCAAAAAAGCTTCCTTCACAGACGTTGAGGCAAATGAATCTGAGATCACTCCGGTGGTGCTCAGTCATGCGGCTTCTAAATGTTCCTGCAGTTGACTTTGAGTTTGTGCGTTTCTTTTTAGACTAATTTCTTTTTTTTTTTTAAGATTTTATTTATTTATTTGACAGAGAGAGATCATAAGTAGGCAGAGAGGCAGACAGAGAGAGAGGGGGAAGCAGGCTCCCTGCTGAGCAGAGAGCCCTATGTGGGGCTCGAGATCCCAGGACCCTGAGATCATGACCTGAGCCGAAGGCAGAGGCTTTAACCAACACTGAGCCACCCACGTGCCTCTAGACTAATTTTTTGACAAGGGGTTGGAACCTCTGAGAAAGGGCTTAAGGTCCAAACAGCTTTGCAGGAGCGCTACCACCACAGCTTGTCTTGATTTTGGATGGTGGGGCGATGAGCCCCTCCCAGCCAGGGAGACCAGGGTTAAGGGTCCGTTCATTCACTAGTGACCAACCAATACGGCCTTGGGCAAGCACTTCTTATCCCAAGAGCCTTGGTGCTTCTTGGGTAGAACAAGAACGCTGATTCTTATCCCGCGTGGGATAATAATACAAAAGAGTGTACTAACTAACACACGTGTGAAAACCAAACAAGCCAGTTCGCT
This sequence comes from Mellivora capensis, assembly GCA_004024625.1. NCBI lineage: Eukaryota > Metazoa > Chordata > Mammalia > Carnivora > Mustelidae > Mellivora > Mellivora capensis. The sequence continues at coordinate 24,795 of PISX010015292.1, read as the reverse complement.
CTTCCTCCTTTCTCCTATTTGAAGACCAGCAGATTGCTAAACTGGCAGGTGAAATTAAGAATCAAGTTCAGATGTGCGAGAATGAACGGGTGCCGTAGCGCATGGCTACGAGAAAACAACCTGCTCCTCGACGATGTCAGGCCCTTTTTGGTGTTTTTAAGAGTTGACGTTTCTCTCTTTAAGTGTTTTTACTAGTAGCATGTTGATGTAAATCGGATTGTTAGCATTTCTGAGGTGGCGTGCCCCTAGAGCAGGAATATTGGTGACTTTTTATATAGATTTTGGGAAATTTTCAGTAAACCGCATGGTAACTCTTACCAACAAGTTATCATTCTTGATTGTTGAAAATTTATACTCATTCATAAACTGTTTATAGATTTGACACTTGCTGGCCTTGGGAATACTTAAGTCACCACATCACCGCATTTGATACTTAATTTGGTAATCTCTGTGTCCACTAGAAAAAACAAATGTTATGATGAGCTGCTATGATAAGCTCTTGGGGTAGGGTTATTCATGGTCGAGGGCACAGTTGTCCATATGAAAGCACACCCCCTTCCTCCCCGTCCCAGGACTGAAACACCGGATCCAAAGATCTTACCACTTCAGGGAGCTGAGAAGTAGGCCCTGTTCCACCACGCTGAGTGGCCCTTCAGTTTCTGCTTGGACACTTCCGTGATAAGGAACCCACGTGCCCAGTGACTTGGGCATGCAGCTTTGCTTGTTGGCAGAGCCTTCTATGGAACCACTGTCCACAGCAGCAACAACCAGTTCTCTTGTTCTGACCGCCCTGCTGATGGACGAAGGCTGTGCCTGCTCCCTTCTGCTGGCCAGGCATCATCCCTGTCTCCTTATCTGTGTTCAGGTTCAACCATCTCCAAGAAATTGGGGGACCAGAATTGGAGGCGCTTTTCTGGATGCAGCCAACTCTTAGACATGTGCTGTTTGCCTCTCTTAGTGCAGTCTGGGGTGGGGGGTGTGCATGGTCCGTACATAGAAAGGCTCCAGGCTGTTTGCATTGAAAATGCATGCCACTCATGCTGAGCCTGCACCCTCGATTTTTCCTTTTCTTTTTAAAAAGATTTTATTTATTGGGACGCCTGGGTGGCTCAGTTGGTTGGACGACTGCCTTCGGCTCAGGTCATGATCCTGGAGACCCGGATCGAGTCCCGCATCAGGCTCCCAGCTCCACGGGGAGTCTGCTTCTCCCTCTGACCTTCTCGCTCATTCTCTCTCACTGCCTCTCTCTCAAATAAATAAATAAAATCTTTAAAAAAAAAAAAAGATTTTATTTATTTATTTATTTGAGAGAGAGGAAGCATGAGAGGAGAGAGGGTCAGAGAGAGAAGCAGACTCCCTGCGAGCAGGGAGCCTGATGTGGGATTCGATCCTGGGACTCCAGCATCATGATCTGAGCTGAAGGCAGTCGCTTAACCAATTGAGCCACCCAGTGCCCTCGATTTTTCTTTTAATAGATGTATTGTTCACCCTCAGCTGCTGTGGGGTTTAGAGGAGTAGACGTCTCTCCCTGTGACAGGGCCTCCTTTTTGCCAGCCTGAGCACTTAGGTATTGTATTCTCTTGGCTTTTAGTGTGGTGGGCACGGATGGGCACGGGCATTCCCGCCTTTCCCAAATGAACTCTCCACTTCTAGGTGAGGTACTCTAGGCTTTTGTATTCCCTGGCTGGTACTCTTCGGCACAGGTGCGGGAGGACAGGCAAGAAGGGGAATGAGCTGCTAATAGCATTGAAGTCGGTGTGTCTCAGAGCTGGTCCTGGGCCACCTAGTCAGTCAGCCATCTGCAGGGCTTGTTAAAAATGCACGTGTCTGCAGCATTCCCCCCCGCCCCCCCCACGTCCTGGCTCAGTCAGGAGATCCACTTCCTAAATTGTAATTACATCCTTGATGTTCGTTTTCGTAATTGTCCACCTACTGAGTACTCAGGAATCTTCAAGGCCACATTTGAACCTTACTCCAGCCACCCAGTGCTTTTAATAGTTCCTGACTATGTGTTTACACAATCTGCATTTTATGAAGTCCATAAAGACATATTTACCCAACAAGTCACCGGCGCTCCAAAGGTCAGTTTTCCTCGACTTCTATGAAAGGTTCTTAACTCAGAGTCAATTAACACCAAGATAGATGCCAATTAAGGAAAGGAAATGAGCTGTTCAGGCCAACATTCCATCGGTACCTTTTGTCCCCTGTTGCAGCTTAGTTTCGCAAGTCCCTTCATGCCATTTACTTCACATAACCTCTACACGTGTGGCCAGTTACAGCCTACAGGTAAACATGCCATTTGTCTTGTCATGTCATCGTGTGGGAGTGCTGTTTAAGAGCATGTAATTTTAGTAACTATGAAATAATGCCATGTTAGCACTTTTGCAGCTGACCGAATCACCCTCCCCATGGCAAGTGGAGGGGTAATCACAGGAAGGCCAGGGAAGGAGGGCAGGCCCACTCGGGCTCCTTCCGTAGTGTTGCTTTTTCAGAGCCTGTGGTTCAGTGAGACTTGCTGGGGTCCAGAGTTGGGTCCAGAGCTGGGATTTCCTCGTTTACAGAGAGGAATTCCTTGAAAGAATTGCAGGAAGATTAGTTGAGATAATGTGGATCACATGCTTTGCACAGTGCCTGGCACATGGAAAGCAATCAGTTTAGAAATGGGTTGTGTCCTGCAGCTGATGATGGTGATTAAAACAAACCGACAACCCTGAGAGGGAACGAACCCTTTAAGTTCGCCGTTGCAGTAGGGTCAAGAGCCTCCGCTGGCAGGTCTTCCCCAGCAAAGGCACAGGGAAGCCTCAGGTCCTTTGGCGGCCGCGACCCCATCCCGATGCCAGCTTGGCACCCCACACTGACAGCCATTCCTCGGGAGAACGGTATGGAAGTGCGGCAGGCTTCTTCTGCTGTGCCGGAGATTCTGTGCGTGACATCTTTCAACCTGACTTTTTACCTCATCCTTAGGAGGAAAAAGCTAGGTCATCTTTTGATTTGATTTGGGAACCATTTTTAGTTAGGTTAAGAACTGGAATAGGGAGTACAAACAGCGATGTGAAAAGAGCCTCTGCCTGAGAAAGTATACCAGGTGCCCCGACATGCTGACGGAGCCCAGCGTGGGCAGGGAGGAGTGGCCGCCAGTGTAGACTGCTTGCAGATTCTCTGATACCAGCACGAGTTAGAAACTCCCCCTGCTCCCGCATTTAAAATTATTATTAGTCTTCATCAGGAAACATAATTCCCATTACTAGAGGTGAGGCTGTTTATTCTTTTTTTTTTTTTTTTTAATGACATCCAAGGTGCGAATTGCTCAGCGCTATGTTACAAGAAGGCAGTAGGGCCTTCTTGGTTAAAAACCAGAGGATTTAGACCAGTGCTGTCTAGTAGAAATAAAACATGAGTCCCAGAAGTCGTTTTAGATGTTCTGATGGCAGTATTTAAAGAAAAAATTGAATACAAACAGGTGATTTTAATTTAATTAAACACCTCTAAATTATCTCAACGTAATCAGTATTAAAAATTATTAGTGAAATATTCTGCATTTTTTTCTACCACATCTTTGAAATGCCACGTTTTCCATGGGCACCACATCTCATGGGGACGAGCTGTTGGCAGTGCTCATGGCCATGTGTGGCTAGTGCCTGCTGTGAGATAGTATGCTTCTAGCCTAAAGCAGACCCGGGTGTGAACTCCGCTCTGCTGGTTATTAGCCATGAGACCAGGGGTAAATTACCTGAGCCTTTCAAAGCCTCACATGTAAAAAAAGGGACCAAAGTATCTACTTTTCTGGGCCGTTTTATGTATTAATTCAGACGGTGTATGTACATAAATTGATGGGTCCACGAAGAGGTGCTGTGTCAGTAGCACCTATGAATTTTGAGGGAACCACTGTCTGTTGTGTAGAGTGTAGCTGAAAAAGAGAAGGCTGATGATGAGAGCCAACATTAGGGCGATATTTGTAGGCCGAAGAAGAATTTCAAAAAATCTGACCAGTTCCCGGGCCTTTGGCTCTGGATGATGCAATTGGCTTAGAGCTCTGTGGCCGGTTCAGAGACGAAGGCGACAGGGAATCTCTGTGGCATCATGAAAACCATCTCCGCTTCAGAGGCGAGGGAGCCAGTTTCAAATTCTGACTGCCCCTTACGCTGCATTTTTCATCTTTCCAAACTTCGGCGTTTTCATTTCTTAAATGATACTCTTGAGAGGATCCAGTCAGACACGGCGTGGCGTTGGCCACGTCTGAGGTCCCCAGTACGTGACTGCGACTGGCATCCAGAAAGCAGCTTCATCTTGCCAAGGGGGCCTGACCTGCCCCTCTGAAAAGCCACTCCAAAGAGGAAACCAGCAAGAGAGGAGAGGGGCCCCGTGACGGTTTTGGTGAGAAACTATCCACCTAACTCGGAGCTGCAAACACACGGATTAATCCTGTCTCGGCCTAGTGGATGGGTGTGGAGGATCTAGAACTCCTCATCCATTTGGTTCATTGAATACTGAGATTCTCCTAGGCTCTGCCAAGATGTATGACTATGCACGGTTCTGGAGGGGACTCTGGCAAAGAAATCGGAAAGAGGAAAAAAGGGGGCACAGTCTGGTGGGTGGCTTATTGGGGAGTTACCCTCCCTGCATGACCTAGGTCATAAACATTTGGTAACTTTTTTTTTCTTGTCCCTTTTTAGTGCTCTGGCTTTCTTGTCTGGCTTTCAGTAATTTTTATTATTTGTTTTGGAGGAAAATGACTGTCAAAGTGTTGCACTTCTCCAATGGGAGAAATATCTTCAAAATGGAGTTTTGGGGTTACCTGCCCCCAAGGGGAAGCATGAGATACGGTGTCTTCAGAGGTACAAGGACAAGTGAGTCAGCCAGCTGGAGAGAATAAATGCACATTGATCTTTTGATTTAAGCAAACCAGACACCAAAATCTAGATTTGCAAAGCACATGAATGCGGGTGTGCGTGACAGTCACTATACACAAAGACTCAGCATAAAATTGCTTTAAATAGGCAGCACTCCCGCCCCAAGCCTTGAGCTGAGGGAAGCTTTGCATGCTATGTATGTATCCACCTCTGATTTATCAGCAGCTCTCTTGCATCTGTGGCCACACAGCAATAGATGAGCCCCCCCCCCCCCCCGCACATGGCATCTTTCCTTGATGAGGATCATTTAAATGGCCCTAAGATCATCATTTGATGGGTTTTCACTGCATACGGGGTTTTCCTTGAATTCAGGCGGAGGTATTAATCCTGTTCTCCCCCTCGCACCACCCCACACACGTACAGATGTGAGGTTTCTGTTAAATTGTGATTTGTGAGTTTTCTCATCGTTAGCTCACATTAGCTGTGAGGTCAGAGACCTTCTGTGGTGGGTCTTTGAACGATGAATAAAGGAGCTGAGTGCCCCGTTTGAAAAAGACGAAGTTTTCCACTGCTCCAAGTCGTGTCCCATGACTTGGATCAGAAGCCGGTGAGAGCTGCCTGGGCAGGTGGCTTGGTAGAGCGAGCTCTGCCTCACTGAGCTCTCAGGAAAGGTGGATCTTATCTCGAAGGAAATGGTGGCTCCCTTTATCAGGCCATTCTGGCGGAACAGGTTTGCTCCCAACAAAGGAGAATTTGATGTTAACTGTTTCTGGCCTCTCGCCTGCAGCTAGGAGGGCTAAGTCGCCTAGCCCAGAAAAGGTGAAATGACACATTCTCAAGTGTGTGGTGCTACCTGCCCCCAGCCTCCCATCCCCCCTCTGCAAGTTCCCCCTTCTGCAAGCCCCCCCCCCCACTATCTTCATTTCCACAACCACTTGGGCCCCTGTCACTTCCTCTGAAAGCTTCTTGCAGTCTTCGAGACAGATGGGAGCAGACAGAACATTGGGTCCCACCAAACAAAACTAGGCTCTTGGATCTGAGGGAAGGAGGAAGGCTCTTCTTGCTGTTTTTAACATTTCAACTTATTTTTTATTCTTGACCACCATCAAGAGTGAATAAGAAGAAGGCTTTAGGAGGATTAGAAAGTTTGTAGGTTTGGGTGGAGAGGACTAGGAAATCCCGTTTTCCCACCTCTTCTCTGGGGTACAAGTTCGGGGTTTTCTGGCCCTGGGGTGGTGTTTGTGGCTCTGGCATTTTGCCCAGGGCTGAGGTGCTTGCTTTTCTGATCCAAGGGCAGTTAGCAGCCCCAGGAAGTGCCCATCAACCTCTTGGCCTGAGAACGCCTGAGAACGATCCCGAGGCTTGGGAGTTAGACTCAGGTCACAACTGCGTAGTGAGAGAGTGTGGTTGGCCTGGTTGTTTTCTCTTACCACAGGGATCATCCGCATGCGTGCCTGGGAGGAAGGGTTGTGGGTCTGCTGTCCATCACAGGGGTCAGCTGGGGGGATTCGGTAGGAATTTAAAAGAGTTCCCGAAGGAAAGGGCAATAGTAACTCAGCAGAGAGGCCCTGGGTCTTCTCAAACAGGAGTGCCCTTGGTGGGGGGGAGGGGGTAGGCGGGTGGATGAGCCTGAGGACTTGTGGAGGAGCTCAGATGTAGCTGCTTAAATTAGTTCAAAGTGAGAAATGTAATTACTATACTTGCTCCAACCAAATGTCTGCACATTGTTATAAAATGAGGTGTAATCTTAGAAGATTGCAGTGCGGCGTTACTCCCACAAAATAGCCTTTTATGTTCTCGGGAGCCCTGTGGTGCTGATTAATCTTTTGGGGGTGTGTTGAAGTCCCATTAAGTTCAGGTGTGTATATTGGATGTAACTGGGGGAGGTGGGAGTTTTCGTCCTGCTCCTTTGGACAGTCATTCACAGTTTGCGTTTGTGACAAGTTTGTGGTAAGTTTGTGATGAAGGAAAAAGGAATCACCATTAAAGGTTTCAGTGGCATATTTGAGACCAGAATAAACTAAGATCTAAGCAAGAGAAAAAACCGAGGAAGGCGTGTGGCACCTGGCCGTCGTTAACTGCTATTTGAGTGGTAAAAGGAAAGCTGAAACCAGTATTTGGGTGACTCCTTGGACCGTCTTTTGTCTGCCGAGCCGAAGGTGCTGTAAGGAGGCAAGTGGAGCCCCGATTCTGCTGTTTGTTAGCCTTGTGACCTGAAGAAGCTGAGAGACTCCAAGCCTTCTTATTTTTCTCTTCTGGAAGATGGGCTGGTGTGTGCACAGTGACATGAGCTAAAACCTGGCACAGAAGAAAGCACAAGGGGTAAATATTAGCAAGCTGCCATTATTGTCAATATTCTAATTGTGTTATAACATCCTGTTTCTTTTTTTTTTTTTAAGATTTTATTTATTTCAGAAAGTGAGAGAGAGCGCACAAGTCGGGGGAGGGTCAGAGGGAGAAGCAGGCTCCCTGCTCAGCAGGGACTCCGTCCTAGGACCCTGGGATCATGACCTGAGCTAAAGGCAGACGTTTAACCCGACTGAGCCTTTCAGACGCCCTAACATCATGTTTCTGCCCCATGTGTAACCAACGAAAGTAGAGAGCTCACAGTCTGTAGGGGAGTGCGTGCCTGGAGCTAAGGGAGGTTGGTCCAGCAGAGGTTCCTCCAGAGGTCTCCTGGGCCAGTTGCTGAGGGGTGGGGGGATTTGTTTGGCAGAAGGAAAGGGTGATGTCCAAGCTGGGGAGGTGGTACCTGGGGTGCCTGAACTGTGTGCATGTCTAAGAAATGAACATGTGGTTTCTGTAGACTAAACACCTGTACTCTGTGATACAGGTGGCTGCTCCGTGACCTTGTGTTGTCAGACTTGGGTGTAGTGACTCTATGGTTCCCAGAGACCCTAGGACCCACTCTGTGCACAGTAGGGTTTATTTCATTCTGGGAGGTCAGGGCATTTGCCTGGTTGGTTATTGCGTGCAGCACCTGGCATGGTAGGAGCCCGGCAGCAGCTGCTGATTGAAGGGTATGAATGACTGCATTAAATCATATGTGCTCCTTGAGAACAGTCCCTGAGAAAATTGCCGTTGCTGAGCCTGCAAAGCCATCCAATAGAGAGAGCAGAAAGACTTAAAACATTTGGTTTGGTCATAGACAAGTTGTAGAAACTTGTTTTTATACCTATTCACCATGCAGTTTATTAATATACTTAATATATGTGATTAATTTTGTGAGTGTATTTGATTATAGATTTTCACTTCATGTGACAGGGTTGCCTGCCTACATGCAATCCTTAAAACAATGAAGGGGTGGGACGCCAGGGTGGCTCAGTTGGTCCTGGGATCGAGTCCCACATCGGGCTCCTTGCTCGGCAGGGAGCCTGCTTCTCCCTCTGCCTCTGCCTGCCACTCTGTCTGCCTGTGCTCGCTCGCGCTCTCTCCCTCTCTCTGACAAATAAATGAATTTAAAAAAAAAAATGAAGGGGAGCGCGAGTAGCGTGAACATCCCTTTTCAGAAACTGATGATGAGGCTGCTGCTTCGGAAGTTGTGTTGACACTCACCCAGTGATCGCAGTGCCCAACCGGGATGTCCAGGGCTCCTAGACCCACGGCTTTGCTGTGCCTGTGCGTCACCCAGAGGTTTGGCTAAGCTCCGGGGTCCCAGTCCGCAGGTCTGGGGTGGAGGGGCTCAGGGTCTGTGTTTCCAGTAGCAGAGACTTCACTTTGTACTATTTTTGAGGGGTTTTTTGGTGTTCTAAAGATGTCTAGCATATCTTCTTCTGAATGTTGACTTTTCTCTACTTAATCTCTTCTGGAAATAGCTGTTTCCTTAGGAGGGCCCAAGGTTCGCCTGTGGTTACTACCGCCCAAGTATAGCTGCTCCGAAAAGCTAGCACGTGGCAGGATTCCCTGTAAGCCTTCTGTGAAGTCTAATGCTTTTTATTTGGCTTTGCGGGATATATAAATACATGGGAGATGTATTTGGGGGCTTTTGGGTATAAAACAAATGTTACTTGTTGCAGTGTTGGCAAAAGGCATGGATTGTGCTGATAAAATTTTGGGGTAGAAGTTACATAGAGAGTCCCAAACATGATCGATTCCGTTTCTCTTTCTCAGTTTTTGACCAAATGTACTCATCATCATTGTCTAACCTTGTTTAGTCGATAAAAACTTTACAGTTCTTTGCATAGCTGTACCATGCCTACTGATTTTAATAATTTCCAAATTTTTAGAGAATTTCTTTGGATGCAGCTACTTTGTAGGATTCCATTACTCTAATTTGGGCAATAATATAGGTATGAGTTTAACTTCCAGTGTGTCTTAAGATGCTATGATTGTATAGTAAACTATGAGAGGAATTACTGTTCGTTCACTAATAAGGCTACACCCACTTCGGTGCTGGGGGCTCAAAGCTGCCGCCTTTTCTCTCTCTACAGGCTTTATTGAGTGGAATCTAGTCCCATGGCTTTGCATACTGTCTGTGTGCAGATGACTCACAGATTAGTTTCTCCGGATGGCCATTCCCAGAACTCCGGATGTGTCTGGTGTCGCCACATGGATGTCTAGCATGCATCTAAACTTAAATGTCTGAAAAAGTTCTGGTCCCCGAAAAGTGGGCAGTCCACTCACCCAACCTTCCCTGTCTTGACAAATGACACCACCATTCCCTAAGGGGTCCAGGTCCCAGATCTCATGGTGTCTTTGATCCCACTTTCCTATACTGCCTGTTCGCATCTGATTCATCAACAGAGTGGTTGTTCCTTCATGACAGAATTAAATTGTCCTTCTTTCCCTTTGCAGTTATCTCCTTTGGTCCAGGCAGCATGATCCCTCCCCTGAAGCACTGTGGAGCCCTCTGGCACTCTGCCTCTCTCTTGCCCCCTGTATAATACATTTTCTGCAGAGTAGTCAAACGATCTTTACAGAAACCACACTGTTTCGTGTCTCTTGTTCCCTGGGAACTTCACACCTACTTTGCCAATCCCCGGATTCCTGTGTCAGCCTGGATCAATCATTCTCCTCATCTGGTACCACTCTCTTGGAAGCAGGCCACCTCTTTCCTTGTCTCAGGGTCTTTGTGTTGGCCATTCCCCTGACTAAAGTGCTGTTCCTTCCGTACTTCCCATCACCGGCTCCTTTCTCATAATTGTATCTGAGTTTAAATGTCAGCTTCTCTGGGATGCCTTCCCTGACTCTGGTCACCCTGTTACATCACCCAGGTTGAAATCTGCAGGATTTAATCGCTGTTGAGTTACATGTTCATGGTCTGTCTCCCTATCCATGAGCAGGAACCTCCTTTGTCTTTTCTCTGATGTGTAATAGTGCTTAGAAAGTACCTGAATACAGTAGAATCTTAAGTATTAGTGACTTTATCTCGAATGCAAAGAACTTTAGAGTTCCGCCAGCATTGGTATTTATTTACTGCTGTTGGGGCAAAAAGTAAAATAATAAGCATAATCATTTTTAAAGATTTTTTTTTTTTTGCTTTCTTTTGTTGTAGTATAAAGAAATTTCCAGAGTATATCAGAAGGTGAGTTCCTGCAGCTGCAGGGCTGCATAAAGCCACTGACTCTCCTAGTGATGTCTGAGTTCCTAGGAAACCAGTATGCCTTCAGAATTACCTTGGAAAAAAATTAACACGTTTGTTTTAATTCTCCGAGTTGCAGTTAGCAATCTGTGGTTGAGGGGCGCCTGGGTGGCTCAGTCAGTATCTGTCTTTGGCTCAGGTCTTGATCCTGGGTCCTGGGATCAAGCCCCTGGTTGGACTCCCAGCTCTGTGGGGTGCCTGTTTCTCCCTCTGCCTACTGCTCTCCCTACTTGTGCGCTCTCTCTGTCAAATAAATAAAAATCTAAAAAGTAATAATCTGTGGGTGGTCTAAATGTTTGCATTTAGTTAATTAAAATATTGACCCACCGTTTTGGGCAAATACTTCTTGAGCTCTTGTTACTTGCAAGTCTTTGTATTTGATGCTAGAAGGGGGAAAAAATGGTAGGAGACATGATGACCGACCTTGTAATTCTGCTTGTAAACATTAGTTGTTGACTTCTGGTTGAATGTAGTAAATTGAACAAGTGTATGTATCTCTGCTTCCTCCCTAAGCTCTAATAAAATGACATAAGGAGTAAAAACAGTATAAACCCAGAAACCTCCCAGAGAGATCTCAGCCAAATTTTACAAGATGGAATGCCACCTCGTGAATGCTGATTTAGCAGAGTGGAGAGAGCTGAAACCGAACTGCTTGCCTGGGTGGGTGGTGTAAAGTTGGGGGTGGGATAGATGGAAGTTTTTGGTACAGAATCCGAAAGGCAGGGTTTCCAGATGCAGTCTAAATCAAAAACAGGGAGTAGAAGAACATTGTATCAGAGCAAGGGAGAGAGGAAAAGAGAACACCATGAAATCAATGGAATGGGTCCAACACAGAGAGGAAACGAAGGAAAGAAACCCCAGCAGTGCAGCTACACATTTAGGCCCTAAGAGCAGCCTGTCTAGATGGTGGGGAGGCAGAACAGGTGGTCCTCGAGGGGGCGATGGCAGGAAGAGCAGAAATGCTTTTTATCCTATCAGAATGTTCTCCAGCTTTGGCCCAGTTTGCAGATGTAGTAGTCCTTGATATGTGGAAAACTAAGCACAAGTGGCCATTTTTCATGGAGGAATAAAAAGTTACAAGGAATAAGACTATCGAATTTTACCAGATCAGCTCTAAATATTTATACCAGCGTATCACCCAACCTTGGTTTACTTAAAATGGCCTGTAACTATTCAGGAGGGCATGAGGAGGAGAACTGTGGAGGACCCACGGTGATAGAAGAGTGCTAAACCTGAGAAAGCCAGTAGATAAGGGTTAATATTGATGTCACGAGGGTTGTACATCAGTGGCTCTATTGGAAAAGTATTCATACCTGTACCTTCTACCGTGTTGGGCATGGGCCTGTCAGGGGCTGTTCGTTTGGAGGAAGTGACATGTCTAAAGAAATCTAACTAAGACTCCTGCCTACAAGAAGTTGGCAATCTAGTTAGGCCAAAAGGACAGAGTGCCTGGGTGGCTACATCAGTTGAGCATCCGACTCTTGGTTTCTGCTCGGGTTGTGATTTCGGGGTTGTGAGTTCAGGCTCTGTGCCCAGTACGGAGTCTGCTTGAGACTCTCTCACGTGCGTGTGCGCACGCTCTCTCTCAAATAATAAAATAAGTTTAAAAAAAAAAAAAGGCCGGAGTCTGTGAATTAAATATAATCACATATTACCTTATATTGGGAGCAAAGGGCCAAAAGGGTGACAGAAACATTATAGGAATTTGATGGAGGCAAAGGGGAGGTTATCTTGGGTTCGGCAGTTCTGAGAAGCTTCGAGAAAGGAATTGAGCTTTGCCTTGGTGGACTGGTAGGGTTTGGATAGAAGAAGAGAGGTAGATCCAAGCCCACTCTGGTTCCCAGTGAGAAAAGTTAATCTTGTCATTTGTTCAGTATGAAGGTCCTGTGGGCTGGGTTTATTATTTGGCACTGTCATTGGCTGATTTCTGGCAGGACTGGATCATCTTCAGGATTCTCATCAGTGTTGGGCTTCCAGCCAGGTCATATAAGATCATCTAAGCTGGTGAATGGGGGTGCCAAGATGCAGTGTGTCTCTATTTCTCTATCAGAATTTTTCTACTTCAGTGTTTCATTCAAAACCGAGAAAAGTCAGGTCCTTTTCCTTTTTTCTTTTCTGATGGCCGTGACTGAATTGTTCTTGCATGAACGGTTCTTGTGTTCTTATTTAAAAGAAGAATTTGGCATATGGCAGACCTCTTCAAGCTATCTTTAGTTGGTTGTGGGGTGTAAGTGATTAAGAATGCAGCTGTACTTGCTACCAACACATGCTTTTAAGGAGCGAACTGCTAAGCAGACAGGCCTGGTTAGAAGTTTAGAATAGCCTCTTGGGATCAAAGATCTAATTTTTCAAGTGCAGGATAGTCAAGAGTCCCTCCCCTCAGGACTGAAGCATTGAGGGCTGTTTGCGCCCAGAGGCGGCGTGACTTATTTGTTTAAAATGGCGGCTACTCTTGGCTCTGAAGAGGTAACCATGCTTCACTTGGAGTAGACAGGAGGAGGCTGACTTCACTTTACTTTGTATAGTTTGGCTTCAGTTCTCCTTAGGAATAAAACATTCTTTACTTCTCTAGTGTGTCCCAGGACAAATCCATCTCTGTCCTGTTGCTCAGTAACACAGCGGTGCTGGGTCCTTAGTCTTCAAAGCTTGGAACTCCCTTTTGCCTTTCCTCCAAAAATGTGTTCTTTCACTCAGCAAATATTTACCAACTTTCTGCCATATGCAGGACTGTGTGGAGAGCACAAAGATGAATCAGACATGGGGCCTCTCCATAAACGTTGTCAGTCAAAGAGAAGACGTCTTGCAGTAGGGCGACCACATGGGATCTTTTACCATGAAATGCCCAAGAATAGCGCCATGTACTGTAGATATTTGGAAGGGAAAGGAGATTAGTTAGATGGGTGCGTTTCAAGTAAACCCTCATGGAGAGGGTTAACATTTGAGTTGAGCCTTGAAGGACAGGCTTAGCTCTGTAGAGGAGGAGGTGTTTTAGGCAGAGGTAGGTAACATGTGAGCTACAAAGCAAGAGGATGATGGAGAATTGGAAGGAAAAGTAATCGGTGCTTTTTCAGCTCTCACTGTACCACAGGAGGCACTTGGCCAAGTTGTCACCCTGGTTGTCCCATTTAATCATCATAACTGCTTTTTTCCTGCTATAAAAACGAAGGCCTGGAGCATTTAAATAACTTGCCCAGGGACACTCATAAAGTAGAAAATGAGTGAGGATTTGAACCCCAGACTGTCTGATTCCAAATCTCAAACTCAGCTTCTAGGATGGAGCAGGCATCAGCTTAAGCAAAAGATCATTTGAGGGGAAAAGGAGTAGTTGGAAAGGTAAAGTTTAGAAAAAAGTGGCTTGGGGCAGATGGAAGAACCTTGAAAGCTGAGTGAATTACTCTGTAAGCAGCGGGGAGCCATTGAAGGCATGTAATGAGGTGTGGCATGGCCCCAGCAGGGCTTCCAACTCTAAGGCGAAAGGATCTGAGTTCATCAGTCTGTGCCAGCCACTATGCCAGGTGCTTATACCCCTAATGCTCTTTAATGGTCCTGACAGCCCTATGAGATAGGTGCTGTGGGCGCCCCCTCCTACTCAAAAGGAAATAGGGAGATTGAGAGTGAGTAAGTGACTTGCTGGAGGTGGAATAGAGTACGGTGTGCGAGATAGACTTGAGGTCAGAGGCAGAGAGACTATCGGGCCACCAAAGGAGTCCAAGAGAGACAGAGGTGAGGCAGGGAGGGGTGGGAGCTGTGGAGACGACAGGATGGGGTGGGAGAGTTGGTGTGGCAGGTTTCTGATTTCCATCTTGTGGGGTGCAGATCCTGGAGCGTGCCCTAGGGCTGTGAGCAGAAGAGGGAGCAAGTTGCCTTCCTTATGCCACCCTACAAACGATATGAAGGGTCAGGTTGGGACGGTCTGACTGCGAGTGGGGCAGAGGCCTCTGAGGCCTGACTTACTGATGCTTGAGGTCTACGGGGATTGAAGGTGGGAAGCAAAGAGTGTGGAGGGTGCAGAGCTGGGACTGTGGACTTGCTGTGCTGGACACTTGGATCTGAGGCTGGAGAAGAACCTGGGATGGAATGAGGGAGGTCAAGGCGGGGCGCATGGTGATATCACCGGAGGGGCTGGTGATGGAGAGAGACTGCCGACTGTGGCCAAGTCCTGGTCATAGACATCTCTGTTTTACACTTGCTGCTAGAGTCAACCCCAAGCCAAGGCAGTCTCTCGTCTTGATCAGAAAAGGAATCAAAGTCCTATGGTTGGTATAAACTTGCCTAAGAAAAAGACACAGAAGTAGCATAATGTGAAAATGTAGTGCTTCAGAAATTTTGTTTCAATTCCTACAAAGGGAAGATACTGTGCTGGCCAGCACCTGAATATTGTGTCCTTTGGATTCCACCTTCCCTGAGTCTCCCTGCGATCGGAAGGGGTTTGGTGTGCCAGAAAATTGAAATAATAAGCAAGATGCCTCACGGCTCCTAGCCATCCTAGTATCAGACAGAAATGCACAGAGATGTGGGACTGAGGTGCCCACATGGAGGAAAGAGTCCCTTGAGTGTCTAGGACCCGCCAGGAGAGGGGGCGGAGGAGTGTGCCTCTCTCTTCCAGTGAGTCAGGTGAATAATCGTTTGTCCATGAAATAGTGATAAGAAATCATTCTTCAGATAGTGTGTGTTCCTCACATTTGGCCCAGAGGCAGTTCTTGGTTTGGGGCTTATTAAGGCTTCTTTGTAATAGAAGGTCTGATAAGCCCTTGTTCATGTCCATTCACAATGGCCTCCAGGATTCCATCAGAGAGGGGCCTGTGCAGGTGCCCACAGCCACCCCCTGTGTATGACCATCCTGTAAAAGCAGCACTCTCTGCCAGAAGCCTTTGCATTTTAAAACCAGGGATTTGTCTGCGGTGTCATCTTTCCAAACGTAATGATGTATAATTTCCTAGTTGTTGAACGGTGGTTGATCTCTTTCTAGGAGGAAATGAGAATTTAAATGTTTGCTGGACTTCAAAATTTTTTACACATACCCAGCTTCCCTTCTGGTCCCTGTGGCATAGGGAAAGCGTTGTTCCCAAGCAGCAGTCACTATCGATTGACATTCTACAATTTTCTTCCCTGGGTACTTTTCACACAAAATAAGTAGTCCTCACAACAATTTTTTCCTTGTGTGGTTTTATGTCCATTTTAGAGATGAGAGCCCAGATGCAGAAGGTAAGTCAGTAGCTTGCTCAGGATTCCCCAGCTGGTAAATGCCAGAGCTGGGATTTGAACCAGGAGTTCTCTGACTGTACCCTCGCTTTCTGCTTTCATTATCAGGAGTAGTCTGACAATTGGCAATGATAATTATTGAACGAATAAATGAATGAATGAATTCTCCAAGAAGGAATAGCCTAAATGCCCTGTAGTACAAGAGAATGAATATTTGAGATAGTTGTTTGGAGAAGTGGGCCATAGACCAGGAGACACCAAAAAAATCATCCTTCTATCTGATAGATCTCTTTATTATGTTTATGATTGCAAAGGGAAAGGGGGAAAAAAAAAACCACGACTATGATTATTCAACCAACAGGGATGGGTAAAATTGCCCTCTTCAGCTCTGGATTTGGGAAAGCAGGTAGGAGTGGGGGATGGAGCCGGAGGAGCAGGTTGGGGAGCGATGCCCCATTTCCCACATATTCCCACTGTTGTCCTGCATCTTTGTGCATTTGCCCGAAAGGTGGTGGAAGGCTTCGTTCAACATTTTTTTAAAAGACTATTCATTTACTTGAGAGAGAGACAGAGTAAGAGAGAGCATGAGAGGGGAGAAGGTCAGAGAGAGAAACAGATTCCCCGTGGAGCTGCGAGCCCGATGTGGGACTTGATCCCAGGACTCTGGGATCATGACCCAAGCCGAAGGCAGACGCTTAACCAACTGAGCCACCCAGGCGCCCTTTGTTCAACATTATTTTGGATAATGTGCTGCCTTGTTTTTATCTCTGTAGCAATAACTTTGTGTAAGAAAAATAACTAGTTCCAGGATCTTTTGCCTTTTTAAAAGGAGGCGGGGAAACCTGTTTCAAACCCTTGACAGGCCCCTTGCTCTTCTTTATTGCCTGTTATTTAGTGGCAGAAGTAGAATCTCTTGGCCATTGAGGTCTGGCACCAGAAGTGCCTGAAGGACCCCAGCCCCATTCTGACTCTGCTTCCATCCCGCTTCCTTTCTGCTCAGCTCCCAACAGCCCACCAAAACAACACTTAGAAAGACTAGGTAGGGCCTGGGGTGGAAAGAGGATTGAATGTGTCCCTGGCCTGTTCGGATGAATCCTATTTATTGTCAAGTACAGCTTTTTAATGAGCTGATTCATTACTGAGAGTGGGTCTCCTGCAAATCCCCAGTTTGTATCCTGCGGATTTAATTTCTTAACAATTTCCTCATTTCAACACAAGGCTATTGTACCATGGGTTTTATGATTTCCTTCGCATGTAGAGCTTCACCTCACATTTTATTTCAAAACTATGAGGTAAATATAAAAGAAAAGAAAAGGCTTAACAAAATAAACCAGACACTTCAGTGGATATTTAACTTCTCTCTAAACGAAGGATTGCCCATACATCAAAGTATTGGAAGGAATTACAGAAGAGTCACTGATGAGTTTCCAAGCTTCTGTTTGTGTGATACCTTAGACAAATTTAACAGATAGATAATACATACACAAAAGTTTGCCTCAGTTGTGATTTTTGGGAGTTAATACAAAACTGAAAAGTTTAGAAAATTACCAAAAAGATGCTTAAGACAACCACTAGAAAAACAGACAACTTAATACTTTAAAAATGCCAAGCTAACTGGTTAAAAGAAACAGATTTGGCTAAACATGAAATTTTTAAAAACCCACAAATTATTAAAGTAATGCAGTGAAACAATAGCATTTTTCAGTTGCTATTAATTATCAAATAGAAACATTTTTAAATGCTGATATGGCTTTGGTCAGGCGACATTTTCAGATACTGCTATTGGGAGTAGAATTTAATGCACTTTTTCTGGAAAGCCATTTGATAATATATATTTTTTTAAGTCTATCATCTTTATTCAGAATTTCTTCTAGAAATTCGAAGATCATAATCCTATGAAAAACCATTTATGGGAAGTGGTGCTTAAAGTTATAGGAGTCAAAAATGTTGGTAAGAGAGCATAGGGGAGTGGTTAAGCCCCTTGGATCATCCACACGACCAGAGGGTGTGCAGCCCCAGTATGTTCAGGAATTATACGAATAATACAGCACTGGCTGAAAACAGGATACAGAACTCTATTTACAGATCACCCTCTGAATTTGGCCTAGAACATATGCGTAACAAAAGGACCAGAGGGAACTCTTAATCACACTGTTAGCATGGTTATGGTCCTTTCTGAGATGTGGTGTTACAGACATATCTCTCGTGTTCTTCTCTATTCTTTTATGTGTATATTAAGGTGACCAGCTGTTCCAGTTTGCCCAGCACTGCCCTGGTTTTAGCACCAAGAGCCCTACTCTGGACAGTTGGTCACTCTAGTGTGCATGTATGCGTATGGAGATGAATTTGTGCCATTTGGCAGGAAGGGCCAAAGATAAAGTGACAAGTGACAAGCTGATGGGGCCTGTGTAGGAGTCAAGCAATAGATTTTCTGGTGATAAAATTCAAATGGCTTATTTTAGAAAACGCATGAAAAAGTAAATATGCAAAAGCCAAAACGGTGCTTATGTGTGGCCAGTATCATTTCATATGCTTTTGGTGGTTAACATTCTTTAATCATTGCAGCCTGTGAAGTAAGTACGGCTATCACATCCCCATTTACAGGAGCACAGAGGAATTGGGTAATTCACTCATGGTTCCACAGCTCTCTGCAACCACCCCCCCACCCCCCGCCCCCGCCCAGGTCCAGCCACTTCCATTGCTACCTTTCTTGACATTTCTGTCGATCTCACCCATACCAGACCACCGAGTTGGCCACACTCTTACTCTTACTGCTGTTCTTCATTCCAGCTCCCCGTCATGCTGGGACTGCCCGTGACCTCAAACAGAGGAAACACCTTCCCCGTCCGGAGCCTGGTGTGGGGATTTCCATAGCAGAGGCACTGGCCTCTGTCAGTTTTGCCACATAACCTTGTGGCATAGGGCTGGGTCCAGGTGCAGCTTTAGTTATTTCTGGAAACATTTCTCCTTTTCCTTGACTTCGCTGAGTCTGGCTGCCCGGTCTTTCTCTCCTCTGAAGGTGATTTCGGCTCCTCTGCCCAGACCATCAGGCATTTCTGTAGGGGCCAGAATCTTCCAGATGAGTCTGAACATGGGGATCGGGTGAAGTATAATAGGATATCCATCGCCCTCTTTTGCTCAACAAGACCCCAGTCACTGCCTCTTGCTTTGTTAGCTGTGGTGATCTCTGGGTGGTAGATCACAGGTCGTAGATTTTCTTTTTGCTTATCTGTTTTAATTAAACATTTCTTTGACAAATATGCTTTACTGTCGAGGTTTTTAAAATGTATTTCAGTTTTCTCTTATGATGCAGTTTTACTCCTGCAGAATTTCCAACTCCTTCAAAATCCGAGCATGGCAAAGAGCGTCCTAACCCTCGTTCAAGTTAGAGCAACTCCATTTCTTTACCAAAAAGAAATACCTTCAGCTATTGTCTGAACTTGTACCTTGTTGAGAACTCCGCCAGAGTTTCTGCTTAATTGTTTGTTTTGTCACATTAATGGAACAATGAGAGGGTACTGGCATTCTTCACCCGTGATGTGGAAGCACAAAATCACGTTTCTTCTTAGGTGTGGGGGTGGGCAGGGCAGGGAATGTTTTTTGCCTTTACGTCTTAGAAATGTTATTCGACAAATAATCAAGCTTTAGGTACTTCATGGGGACTATGGTGTTCAAGCTAAAACAAAGTTTAAATTTGGACATTGTGTGTTATATTTTCAAAGAACCTGTGTGTTTCTTTATACTCTTCCTTCCAGAAAGTTCAAAAGTATGAGTCACTGTCTCTCCCCTTAACACACTTTTTTGGGGAGGGAAGAGGGAAGTTATGTAGCAAAACTATTTTTCTAAATTGTAGAAATAGAGTATCTTCAGAATTTTTAGTGTTTAAAGGAAAGACCATGCTTCCTAAGGCAAGGTACTCCTTAAAAAAAAAAAAAAAAAAGACATATATCTTTTTACTGCTGTCTCTAAAAGAGTGATGAGACATCTGCTGGGGTGAGAACAGGGGAGAATTGCCAGGGGGATTCCTGACACTGGGGTAGAGCCTTAAAGCAAAGGGCCTTTCATCCTCAAAGGGAGAAGGGGGTGGAGGCCTAAGAAGCTAGAGGGAAAGGGACAGGCTGGGCCAGTCAAGATTTCCAGAGCCCCTGGGCCCACAGCTCCCTTCCACACAGCTCCCACCACAGGGCCAGCATCTCTGGGGAGCTGTTAGAAGTACAGAATCTGGGGGCACCTGGGTGGCTCAGTAGGTTAAAGCCTCTGCCTTTGGCTCAGGTCATGATCCCAGGCTCCTTGGATGAGCCCCACATCGGCTCTCTGCTCAGCAGGGAGCCTGCTTCCCCATCTCTCTGTCTGCCTGCCTCTCTGCTTACTTGTGATCTCTGACTGTCAAATAAATAAATAAAATCTTAAAAAAAAAAAAAGTGCAGAATCTCCCTCTTCCCCCATGAATCAGAATCAGCTCCTCCAGATGATTAACCAGCAGTGCCTGTGGGTACTGGCTGAATTGGTGGCTTGTGTGGCTACCCAGTCGAGCAGTTTACCTTTAAACCAAGGACAATGGGGGGAAGGTGGGTTAGGAACTAGGTGAGAGAGATCATTTAATTTATAATATATTCTAAATATAATATATAAATTTATGACACTGGACTACGTGCTCAGGGTTTGGGTTTTGTTTTGGGTACCAGGAAATGACCAAGAACACAGTAAGAGTGTGTGTGTGTGTTTGGGGGATGAATTGTCTCCCTTTCCCCTGCCCCCTTGTCTTACTGGTAGTTTTTGGATGGGACCAAGGGACTAACTGCCCCATTGGTAACAGACCCTAAGCACATGGTAAGCACCCCAGTGAGGAGATTAGTCACTCTCATCAAGGAAACTCTCATCAAGTAGAGTTTTTCATGAAGGTCCTCATTTTTCGGGCTCCAGAAATCACTGGAAAGGGAGTTGCAAGTCTATGGGCCTTGGCTGGTTTGAGCATGGCCCAGGATAGAGTAGGAACAGAGACCTTAGGTGGGAGGCAGGCATGGGCTGGGCTAGGCAGTCTGCTCACATGGGGCCCTGGGTTGGCGTCCCCTTACACTACCCTTGTTTGTCAAGTACTCATAAGTCTCTGTCCCTGCCCCTGATGGGGGACCTGTGATCCTTACTTTGAGGGCTTGGATTCAGAGTTCCATAAGCTCTGGATTCACTCAGGTTAAACTTCTCGCCCTAAATAAGTATGAAAATAAGGGACTGAATACAGCTCATGGATGAGTCTCTGGCCTGGTTCTTTTTGGCTCTGTCATGTACCAAACCTGGCATTGTCCTTAAGACTTGAACCTCAGTGCTAACTCATGGTGGTTTTTAGCTATTTACTCTCCCTTGTTTTTCCATGTTTAGAAGTTCCCTTTTTACGTAAATGTGTATGTTTAGGTTAGAGTTCACATTTTTAGTTAACAGTCTAAACTATTAGATCTAAACTGGAAAATATGCATTTGATGTTGCATAGGCTTAATTATTTTAATATTTCTGATTTTGTTTAACCAAATGCTGTAGTATGTCTGCTCTGGAATTCACATATACTCAATTACCTAATTTTGCAACATGGGTCCTGTTTACTTCAAAAATAATTTTGAAGCATTTACCTGGTATGCTTTGAAATTTTTGTGTTTTTCACTTACTGGTATTCAATATATTTAGCTGTTCTCAGTAAGCTGAGACTTGGGTGTGCTTACCATGATTTTGTGTGAAAATTGATGAGGCTTACAAATTATTCGATAGGAAAACTAGAAGCCTCTGAAGGGAGGGAGTTGATATTCCCTTTTCTGCAGTCCCAGCTGTATTCCTGAAGGAGAAAGCACCATCAGGAGCTGTGGGTACAGCTTACAGAAGAGATTGTTTGGGTAGCCATTTGGAATTTCCTTCTCCAATGTTGTGTGACAACAAGTGAGGGAACCAGCATCAATTGAGTACCTACCACTTAAGCCATTCTGCATGAGGTTTTTAGTATACTGGCCACAAAATCATCCTGTCACAGAGGAAGAGCCCCCCCCAGCCACCCCCTGCCAACCTTGGGGTTTTAGGTATGTAGGGTATTTGCTGAGGACCTCACAATCCAACTGTTTTTCTGTAACATTAAACCAGCTTCAACTTAAACAAAGAAAAAAAAAGTAGCTCTTAACTTTATGCGGGCAATGTTTGTTGTGTGAAATGTGGCCAGGCAGACAGGACTCTATGGTAAAGGTTGTGAAGGACAGGCTCATGCCCGAGACTTCTGGAACAAAGTGTTTGTAGACACACACAATGACCGCCGAAGGTCCAAAACCTGAAATGTCCTCCCTGAGACACCCTGAGTGTATTGCTTGGTCTCTCTTCTTCCGTTGACTGGGAACCATACCGGAAGGATGGAGATCATCTACTTCTGACAAATCCATGATTACATTCAGACATTACCAAGTTGGCAGCACCCTTCTGGGTCTTGGGTAATCAGAGGTGACCTTACATCTTATAAGGGGGAGCTGTGCCCTAAGTGGAGAATGCAGTAAACGAGAAAAGTGCAGATGGTCAGGCTGCTCCCCACAGAGATGGGGTAGAGAACAAATGATCTAGCCAACCCAGCTCAGTAAAGCCTGGCTATTGCTGTTGCTCTCATTGGTTCTGAATGGCCTGTGGAGGGAGGAATGTGCCTTGACTAAATTTGGGGGAGATCCTCTAATAGTAGAGGGCACACAAAGTTAATGCCTGCACTTTTTCTTTTTCTTTTAGGTTTTATTTATTTATTTAACAGAGAGAGATCACAAGTAGGCAGAGAGGCAGAGAGAGAGAGAGGGAAGCAGGCTCCCTGCTGAGCAGAGAGCCCGATGGGGGCTCCATCCCAGGACCCTGAGATCATGACTTGAGCCGAAGACAGAGGCTTAACCCACTGAGCCACCCAGGCACCCCGCCTGTGCTTTTTCTGATACTATATCATCCCCCTCTTGGCCTCACTGTCTCCTATAGAAGGATCAGTTGCCAATTGCTGGAAAAATCAACTTTGCCTGAATGTTTAGGAAGCTATTTGGGATTTCCAGTGTTTTTCTTCCTCTTTAGGAATAATAAAGCAGGCTCACATTTCAGGGTTGGTGGTGGTCATGGTCCATCTCTTCTGCTCCCTACCCCATTCTGCTGCTTTGCTCCAAAAGAACTTCTGGGCTCACAAGCCTTTTCCCTGAAGAGGTCATTTCAAGGGAACTGAGATCTCATTTAAAGTTTCTAGGTAAGAAAATCCAAGGCTCTTGGCTTTCCAGTGGCAGTTGTTAGGTAATGAAACATTGATCCACCCTCTCAGCTCTATCCACCCCTGTGTCCAATGGAATAAGACGAAAAGAAGGCAGTGCTGGCTCTCCTGTTTGCCCTCCTTCTTTCATGCCCCCCACGGTACTGACAGCGGCCAAGAAGGTGGTGAGATTTCTGCCACGGCGCCAGCTGGGCCACCTGTGAAGCCACTGCCAAAGTCAACATGTGCAGCCTTTGTGTCTGGCCAGTAGGTTTCATAACGGTGGTTAATGGAAGTTCCTGTTCAGACGCCCTCAAGCTCATTGTGTAATTCTGTCTCTAGAGCGCATGGGCATCTTCTCTTATGTAAAAGCACGATCTTCAGGGAGCTTTAAAAATTGCTCTTAACTGATCACTTGGCAAGGTCCTTGGAGGCTCCTGTGAGTGGCCATTAAAGGAGAGAGCCGTAGTCCTAGTGGCCGTTCAGTAGAAATTTGTTGTAGTCCTTGTATGGACCAGCTTTTGTTCTGGAAAGGTGGGAAGGGAGGGCACACAAGTGACTAAGCCGTGAACTCGGAGCCCTGGGACTGTTGGTCTAAGTCAGAGGTGGAGGAGAGACAGATAAAGAAATAACCATACTATAAATCAGAACCAGAGAAGCTCTGTGGAGGGGGCGTGTGGAGTGGGTCACTTTGGATGGAAGCCGAGGAGGGGATTAGGGAGGGCATGCGCTCTAATGAGCGCCGGCTGATGTATGGAAGTGTCGAATCACTACATTGTACACCTGAAATGAATATTACACTGCATGTTAACTTGCTGGAATTTGAATAAAAACAAACGAAAAAAGAGGTTGGAAGCCTGTTTCGAAGTCTTCTTTGAGGGGAGGGATGAATTTCTGTGAGGGTGAAGAGAGGTGAGAAGGGTTCTTGGCAGGAGCGGTTTTGTCCTCTGCCTTCAGGGCTGCGTCTTTTGGGCAGCCTGAGGGCCTCGCACTTTCCCTTAACCCAAGGGCCCCACCTTGCTTGGTTTAACCCTCAGCCATTACTGTCCCAAAATTCTTAATGTTTGTCTTTTTGCTTTGGCAGTGGGCCCTGCAAATCACGTAGTCAGCCCTGCGTGTGGAGATGGGGCGGGAAAGGTGGCTTGAGCCTAGAAGCAGTAGGAGCTGAGCAAGGTGTGGCGACAGGGTTGTAGAGGAGAACCAGGGAGGCTGGCGGTCCGTGGAGGGAGGCTTACCACACAGAGCTGGGACAGACGTGGCAGATACCAGCAGCCCCAGTTCACACGCATCTGGTGGAGATGGGCCGCCTTCAGGCCCTGGGACCAACAGCCGAGAGGGTAGTAGGAGATGGAGGAGGCTTTTAGCTGGGCTGCAGAGTCTGCTTGCCGGCAGGAAGGCAGACAAAGGATTCCCCAGGCCAGTGGCAGCGAGGCAGATGTTTTGCAGGAGTGGGGGTGAGGCCCTTTCCAGAAAGACCCGGAAATCTCTGGTGGGACAGCTTGTGGAAACACGCTCCGCAGCTGCTGAGCAAATGACCTACACGTCAGGGTTTGTGTCAGTATCAAGAGCTTCCCTAGAACAAATATTCATCCAAAAATAAACTTCCCGTTCTTCCTGTTTTTAGAACTTGCCTATTTCCTCCGAGTTTGAGGCCGGTCTCCAGCTCCGTGGGTTATTAATCTTCAGAGGATCAAGACCTCTATAGAAGTATTTCCTGTACATGTTTATCTACCCAGCCCTAAATTATTTTCTCCAAATGATAAGAGAACTTTTCCATACTGGTGTGTCAGACTTTTCCTTGGAGAGATTTCAGTGAGGCAGCACGACGAGTAAGGCCAGTCCCGAAGGGTCGAGCCCAGCGCACGGGAACACCGGCAGGGACGCGCAGGGACCGGCCGTGGCTGTCTGTAGGTGCCCTCAATCAGCTCACC
>PISX010015291.1:0-50370 GCA_004024625.1 Mellivora capensis | reverse complement strand
ATATGGATGCTAAGATTCTCAACAAGATCCTAGCAAACAGGATCCAACAGCACATTAAAAAGATCATCCACCATGACCAGGTGGGATTCATCCCTGGCTTACAAGGGTGGTTCAACATTCGCAAGTCAATCAATGTGATAGAACAAATCAATAAGAGAAGAGAGAAGAACCACATGGTCCTCTCAATGGATGCAGAAAAGGCATTTGACAAAATCCAGCATCCGTTCCTGATTAAAACACTTCAAAGTATAGGGATAGAGGGAACATTCCTGAACTTCATAAAATCTATCTATGAAAGACCCACAGCAAACATCATCCTCAATGGGAAGAAGCTCACAGCCTTCCCGTTGAGATCAGGAACATCAGGATGCCCACTCTCACCACTCTTGTTCAACATAGTATTAGAAGTCCTAGCAACAGCAATCAGACAACAAAGAGAAATAAAAGGTATCCAAATTGGCAAGGAAGAAGTCAAACTCTCTCTCTTCGCAGATGACATGATACTCTATATGGAAAACCCAAAAGACTCCACCCCCAAACTATTAGAACTCATACTTCATTGTTTTTTGAGAAAACATTAAATCTTATTAAAAAAAATGATTACAAGCCCCAATTTTTTTTAAAGATTTTATTTATTTATTTGACAGACAAAGATCACAAGTAGGCAGAGAGCCAGGCAGAGAGAGGAGGAAGCAAGCTCCCTGCCAATCAGAGAGCCTGATGTGGGGCTCGATCCCAGGACTCTAGAATCATGACCAGAGCCTAAAGCAGAGGCTTTAACCCACTGAGCCACCCAGGCGCCCCACAAACACAAATTTTTACAAAGACAAAGCAAGTATGATTGCTATGGGGGAGAGATGGGAAAAGGAATGAAGTAGAAGGTGCCTCTGTCAATTTAAAGGAAGACGCTACAATGTAATTCTGGTCAATATTTGCCACATTGAAATTGAATGCAAGCCCAGTCGGACCACATCTTCAGATTCCTTAAGAGAATATGGATATTCTCATTTTATATAAATGAGATACATTTTAAATGTTGACAATTAATTAATTTTTTTAAATATTGAATAGAACAAAACAATATACACAATATAAATACAAATCAAATATATAAGCCAAATATATAGACCGAATATATATATACACACACACACACACACACACACATACATTCAGTAGCAATTTGTAAGAACACTTCAATAGAGTTTAAGATGATGCTGTATCCCAGCAATTGTTTTTTAAACTTAAACCCCAATTGGCTAAAAATAATTATCTATCATTAATCAATAAAACAGGGTACATTTTAAAAAATGGGAATATCAGAAAAATATGATTGTAGCATTTCAGATGAACAAAGACACATGGGAAGTTGACCGGGAGGACACTGGCTACAAAGTAACTGAAACAAGAACAAATTGATCTCAGAAGTAATAGATAACACAAAAAGGATAGGTATTTGTTGACATATGCTTTGAGTTGGAAAATCTTGAGATACACATTACAGCATATTAGAGATATTAAAAGAAGAAAAGGGATCAGCAAATACATACCAATTACTGTACAATGTAGGTGAAGTCTGCTCTTACAATGTATTATTTTATTATGAAATTAAGTTCTGTAAAAGTTTGCTTGTTTAGCAGGACAACATTTTGCTTAAATATTGGAAGTGTGTGTGTTTTGTTGTTTTTGTTTTATTCTTCATAGGTGAGTCTGAATATTTGTTATAAGAACAGCATCAAACAAATATTAAAATATTTGTTGTAGAAAAATATTTGTACTCATTTAAAATTTGTAAAGTATGTTTACCATAGTAGGTTGATTTCATCTACAGTTTGGACAATTAATTCACTATGACATCTCTTATCTAACTTTAATTAACTCAACCTGTATAAAGATACTGTGGATTTGCTTTTGTTTTTAATTGGTATCATAGCTAATAGTATATTTCCCCTTTTAAATAAATGTTAGCAAAATGCAACAAGTTTAGCAAAATAGCTTTAATGCACAATACTAAATCCCCCTTGGTGACTATACCTAAAAAGTTGATCAGCATTAAACATGTGATGAAATGATTAAAACATTTCAAACAGAACTCTGTTAAAACAAACAGAATAATGATAATTCAAACAAAGGTGTGGTGTCAAGAAAGTGGGATGTAACAAACTAAATCATTTACTAGCAAACTATTCCTTAAATGTCACATTTAATCCTGACAAATTTTAAGACATTATAAATAATAAAGTGCCTTTTTTTCTCCTTCTCTCCCACCTTTCTTTCCTTCTTCTTCTAGGGCTTAGTTCTTTTTATTTTCTCTTAGAATCTCATTGAAAATCTATCCTCCTTCCTCTGCTAAATAGAGAAAAATATGACCCAGCTTTGGCCCAAACTCAGCACCCTCCTAGTTTTTCCTTTTTGCTATCTTTTTGATTTTCAACAAGATATTTAATTTTTCTTTGCCACTGCATCCTCATCTATAAAATAGGAATAAAAGTAGATCTTTCAACATGGAATTTCATTTAATCCTTTTATAATCCTATGATCAAAGAACTACTCTTATTCCCAAAAAGGTAGCTGACTTATAAAAAATGTTCAAAATACAATAGCTGTTGATATTATTGCTATTAACTGAGTTCACTATTATTATAACACTGCTTTTGTGATCTATAGGTAGCTACTCGAAACTCCTAAAAATTTGTTAGGTTACTCACAAAGGAGATTGGGTTTTAGCTGTTAGGGCCGATTTAATGTTAAAACCTGTTTAACTATTAGGGCCTGCTTAGCCAGAGCAACTCCATATTGCCTAGGTAGCCATATTGTTGTTTATATCCACGGACTTCACTCTGGGAATAAACGCCCCAGTAGTGACTGGTTCGGTTCCGGGTATTGGTTCCGTGTATCGATTCTTGGAGTAAACGCCCTAACAATAGAAGTCACGTACCTTGAGGTCTGCGGTTATGCTCTATAAAACCAGCCTGTGAGATCGGGAAGGGGTCACTCTCTTCAGAGCCGGCCTTGGCCGGACAGTCTGACTTCTAATGCTTGGCATGGAATAAAGCTTTGCATAACTTTCACTTTGTCTCAGTCTCGTTCCTTTGATAACAGACCCCAACATTAGCAAACTTCTTTAAGTTACCACACTGAGTATATTAAAAAGTGAACAGTGGAATTAACTGAATATAATCTTTCAGGTATTCATTAGAGAATTGTATAATTTCTAAGTAAATATGAACCTTTCAGGCCAAAGAACTCCTCAATGTTATTACCTAGATAGGCTGATCTACAGATCATGTTTTCATTCATATGGTGATGATGGTGACATGCCCCGGGTAACTCTGTACGATTATGACTAACGATATTTTTCTTTAATGAATTTAAATTTGGAGGTAGTATTCATTTATGAAGTCAAAGAAAATCATAGATATTAAATAGTGGTATAATACTAAACATACATTTTGAGAGAGAGTACTGGGAAGTTTCAAGTTAACAATGGGCATTTTAATATGTTGTTTATTCTCTCTTTTATTTTCCAAAAGTGTATTTGAGGTGGCTTAATTTGTACCATTATAGTTATAATACAACAAGGACATGTAGAAAGCCACGTGCAACTTTTTTGGAAATTGTTGTGTCTAAAAATTTATCCTCTGGATTAGTTTAAAAATTATTATAGGTGGAATGAGTGGCTATAACATATTACAATCCATCACCTTAATTCACCTCCCTAAAATCGCCAAAGTCCAATTACTCTTCTGTTCCATGTCCCTTGGCTACCTTTGGAACATGACACCATTTGCATTTTCGTGTGATTTTACCTGTGTAGAGTTTGGAGAAACACAGAGGGTGGTATCGGTATAAAATTTGATATGTGCAATGTTCTCATTTCCCCAGAGATGATGCTATCAGGGATCTTTCTTCCTTATTTTCTCTCATTGAAACTGACTTTTAAGATGCTTATTGAACTCTTTCTTTCTTCCTTCCTAGTAGGTGGTTTAGTTTTACACTCGAATTCACTATGGCATCCCTCCATGCCAAAGAGATCAGCTGATTGAATTCAGAGGCCTCCTTCCAGTGGAGTCAGAAAATATCAAGCATGGTATTTATTAGAACCTAACACATTTTATATTTTAACAAGTATTCTCAAATATATAACTATTCCAATAAATTTACAATAAGTACTTAAGAGATTTTAATTTCAAATGTTACATGACACTGGTTCATTGAGTGACCACTGTGGAAAAAAGTGTAATCTAACAAACTGAGCTCTCTTCCTGTGAGGATCCTGAGAGAACTATAATTAGGAGGATTAAAAGTTATGATTTTTAAGTAGAGGATGTAGTTGATAATAATGTAATTATTAACTAAAATTGAAAGAACACTATTTTTCCCTTTCCTTTCACTTTTATTCTGCTTTGTCCTTGTTCCAGTACTACTGGGGTTAGAGTGAGGGACAAAGCAGAAGACAAGCAAAAAGATGCAGGGGCCTAAATAGTCTCTACATGAGGATCAGACTCTGTAATGCATAACAATGTTCAAAACCTACGTAACAGTGGTTCTCAGATCTCGTGAAAAAGTACCAGCCTTTTTTTTTTTTTCGTTTCCTGTCAGTTGCATACTGATATTTTTGTAAATAAGTAAATTGCCACTAAAATGATCATGGACATGAATACATGAATACCACAATAATGTCAAAATTCTATAAATGTTCTAAATGGATGTTCTTAACTTCCGATCATCTCATTACAGATCAGCAATAAATAGTTCTTAGATTGGCACCAGCTAGTGGTAATATTCCTGAGTAGGGAATATTAATATTTAAGAAATAACCTCTGATAATACAGGTTGCATATTCCACTATTAGTTTTAAAAAACCCTCTCTGGAAGGGGAAAAAGCAAAAACAAAACAAAAGAAAACCTTCCTACCACTGAAAAAAATCAACAAATTGATATTCACAGATGCAATGACTGTATCACAGAAAAGCAGCACAACATGTTATTGCTCACAAAAAAAAAGTGATAATTTAAAAAAAGTGATTGCCCAGCTTTCATCCATTTTGTTGTCCACAAATGATTGTAGAGAGGCTAAAACAGATTTCTGAATTTGAATTCAGATTTTTGGTAGTTCATCAGATACCTGGGATTTTTTTTCCATTCTTCATTTCATTGACTAATGACTGTAAAAATAGCCACTCACATGCTGATTGCAGTATTCTTATTTTGCAGTAGTCCCTCCCAATCACCAGTTTTGAGTTCTGTGATTTCAGTTACCCATAGTCAACAACAATCAGAAGCAGATGTTCCTCCTTCTGACAAATGGTCAGAAAGCCAACAGTAGTTTAACACTATATCACAATGCCTACGTCATTCACCTCACTTCATCTCATCGCAGAGGCATTTTATCATCTCATATCAACACAAGAAGAAGGATGAGTACAGAACAAGAAGATATTTTGAGAGAGACACTAAGGAGACTAATTCACATAATGTTTATTATGGTACATTGTTATCATTCTTCTATTATTAGTTATTGTTTATCACTTACTATGCCAAATTAGTGAATTAAATTTTATCATATGTATGTACAGGAAAAAACCATAAATATAGAGTTTGGTACTATGTGCAGTTGTAGACATGTACTGGAGGTCTTAGAACACATCCCCATGGATAAGAGGAGGAAAAGCTAATAAACTACAAAACTTCTATCAGTTTCCACCCAGAGCCTCCATCCTCCATCCCTCTGCCCGTGCAGTTAAATTATCAAATAACTGGCACTCACAGGAAAATTTACTTTTGAAAATATAGTTCAGTTTTGAGTTTTCAACCCAAACCAATATAAATCAAAATCTTCTTAAAATCAACTCCCAAAACACAAGAATAAATTATTAAGGTTTTTCCCCTGACTCTATGGCCCTTCATCATCTGAATGTTCATGTTAAATCAATGGGTTATTACTATTATGATTTCTATTTAAAAATATATGAATTCTGGACTGAAATATTTTTTTTTAAATTTAGTTTTGATTATATATGATCTAATTACTGAAAAAGAAAGATAAAATATGTGTAAATATAAAATGTGTTTAAAAGATTCTCAGGGGCTATTGTAATGAAATAGTTCTTGTACTTGGTGCCAGGAAAGGAAATTCTCTCATATTAAAACAAAGTCCACAATACTGGTGTTTTAAGATGTATTCTGCTAAATGTGGTATTTTTATCAGTGAGAGAACTAGTGAACTGATCAATAGGTTCCAATGAAGTTTCACTGAAATTAAGTCATAAATTTCATAATGTTCACTTTCCATTATGCATTACAGTGATGTGTTCATTTCAGGGTTTGCAAACTGGGTTTGCAGTGGGTTTCTTGTAGGAATAAAAATGAGAACATTTTTGGGGCGCCTGGGTGGCTCAGCAGGTTAAAGCCTCTGCCTTTGGCTCAGGTCATGATCCCAGGATCCTGAGCTCTGCAGGGAGCCTGCTTCCCCTCCTCTCTGTCTGCCTGCCTCTCTGCCTACTTGTGATCTCTGTCTGTCAAATAAATAAATAAAATCTTTAAAAAAAAATGAGAACATTTTTGATCTAGAAACCCTTAGCCCAGTGACTGAATTAGATGGTTGGCTTTATTCAACCAGTGTACTGTTTTTCCTTGGCCTAGAAATAATTTAATGGAAAATAAGCTCATCATCCAGTCTCCGAATTCAAAGAGAGTGTTCATATATTTGAAGAATACAATCTTAAAACTAGATGCACAACACTCCTTTTGAGTAGATATGAGAAATGATTACTCTTAGAACAAAAACACCAGGAATAAGAAATCTAAGTATATCAATGTATTAAGAGGCATATTGAGAGACTATATGCTTTCCAATGATGTTGTCTTTGCTCAAAATACATTTGTCATCTTTCCTAGGGAATAGCCTTCACAATACATATTTAAATGTTTTAAGTTTTCTAAGTATTTGTCCCAAGTATTTCATTTTATGCAAACAGTCTTGTTATCCAGAACTAAAAGGTGAGTAATTTAGAAGACATGAAATATGGCTGAGGTTAAAAGAAATAGAATAAAGTTATATTATCTGCAATGAGATTTTTATTTAAGCTTATAAATAGGTCAGAGACAACTGCTCAAGAATTTAATAAATGAATGAGATAATGGCAACAAAAACAGAAAACATCTATACCTTGTTGTTATCCTTTGGAAGCATACTCTTCATTTGTACATACATATTCAAATATAAGGATTATTAATCCCTCATTAGTTTAGAGTTACATGGACAAATGTTCATGAAGTCTAAGGTGTTATCACACGAGTGTGATAAAATAGAACCTTCCATTACTTATGTTGAAATTATTAAGAAAATTCTAATCTCTAAGAAACTCTGTGCTCCCAAAACAACCAGATATCTCCCGAGGGAATTAGGACTCCAGTTAAAATGGCCACAGTAGGACTATTCTGTCTACTTGAAGTCCCCCATCTATAATCAAAAACACAGTAATTAGAGTTTAGTTAAAAGGATTAGAGACTTTAAGTAGGGATTCAAATGCAAAATGGCACTATAGTTTATAATTGTGATGTAAGGAAGTCACAGAATTAAAAATCACAATTAAATTGCTCTTTTGGTTTTCCAAGGAATTTCCAAGACTATGTAAAAGTCCTCCTAATGAATGTTGAAATAAATTTTCTGATCTTTTAAAAGAATATATATTAAAGGATAATTTTTGTTGAAATTACTACATGTTTAAAAGTACAATAAAAAAGACTGTTTTGGGGACGCCTGGGTGGCTCAGTTGGTTGAGCAGCTGCCTTCGGCTCAGGTCATGATCCCAGCGTCCTGGGATCGAGTCCCACATCGGGCTCCTTGCTCGGCAGGGAGCCTGCTTCTCCCTCTGCCTCCGCCTGCCACTCTGTCTGCCTGTGCTTGCTCGCTCTCTCTCCCTCTCTCTCTGACAAATAAATAAATTAAAAAAAAAAAAAAAAGACTGTTTTGAAGAAAACATTGTGATTATATAGTCTCAGATTACAAAACAGAGCAAATCCTAATAGTCTGTTATTTGTGATGATAATGGAGGAAGATAAAGTTAAAAGTTCAAGTTTTTTTCTAAATATGGTAGACTAGTATTCAGTTATATTAGAAGTTGCAGTATAATAAATATATCTCTGGATTCATATAATTAATTTAAGTTTGCTTTATTTATAGTTTGCTCTATAAAAACTATGGTATTTATAGAGATTTATACACACAGACAATGCAAGAAATCAACAACATATTTCTAAAACTGCTAGTAGCCAGCTGAGAGTTAAAAAAAAAAAAAGCATCATCGTATTTGATTACATGCAGATTTAAGGTATAGTACATGCAAAATCCATTAAAATCCCTTGAAACCAGCCAGGGAAATTAAGAAAAGCAGCAAGTGAGAGAGAAAGAATACCAAAAGAAAATGGTATACTGGCAGTCAAAGACAAATGGTGAGAAATGTTACTGACAAGTAACATGTGGAATGGGAAAATTGTATTCACTATTGTGGAGAGGATTGATAATCTTGATAAGATAGTTTGATTTGATAGACAGTTGAGGGAAGTAGCCTAATTGATGTGAGTTCTAGACTGTATTAGAACATTAAATCTTTGGATGAATTTTGCTCTAAAATGGAAAGAAATGGAGTGATATTTAAAGAGGGAAGTGGGATCAAGAGAAGGCTATTTAAAGAGGAAATAATAACATTTATGTGTAATAGGAAAGATTTGATTGAGACTATGAAAATACAAATAAAAAAGTTAAAAAATGTTAGTCTCATACAAATATATAGTGATTTTCAATTCTATTTAACATTTTTTTTTAAGATTTTATTTATTTATTTGACAGACAGAGATCACAAGTAGGCAGAGAGGCAGGCAGAGGGAGGAGGGGAAGCAGGCTCCCTGCTGAGCAGAGAGCCCTATTCGGGGGGCTCGATTCCAGGACCCTGGGATCATGACCTGAGCTGAAGGCAGAGGCTTTAACCCACTGAGCCACCCAGGTGCCCCTCTATTTAACTTATTAATGAGAGAACCAGCATAATGGTAAAGATAATTCAGAAAAAGGAGAGCTTGGAAAAAGAGAATGTAGGGTAAGATTGCACGCACAGTTTTACATAAAGCAGATTGATATCTTACAGGAATATATGTGTGTGTGTGTGTGTGTGTACATATATATATGCACACACACACACACATATATATTCCTGTAAAAAAAATATATATATATATATTTTTTTTTAAGCTGAAGGACAGAAAAACATTTGAATGTTTCCAGATGAAAACGGTTTGCAGTTTCTCAATTCTACAAGTTAACATCAAAGTTTACAGGTTTGGGGCCATAATCAATTGTAAATAGTACATCAAACAAAATTGTACCTTTCCGTAGTATATTTTAAAATGCACTAAAGATAAGATCAATAAATGGATAGATAGTGACAAAGAAAATTTCAACTTTTAATGTGGGCTCTGCTCCTGGGCTCTCAGGGAAACTGCATTTTTAACTTTTACTAAGGTCAGAATGACTTGACCAAACATCAAAGCATGGGCTATATTTCTGCCCAAAGCACATATTGTACTTCTGCTTTGTTAGCAAATAACTCAAAAAAAAAAATTTCAAACATAAAAATAAGAATCTCCCTAAATTCCCCTGTCTCTGAAGCTTTCAACCTTGCACAATCTAAAAGCATAAGATAAAGTTTGTAATTTTCTGGAGTGTCTTATGTCATGACGATTTGTAATTCTTGATGTAAAAAACATATATAATGTTTGATGTATAAAACATTCCTTCTCGGGAGCACGCGCTTCATGAAGATTGTGTAAACCGGGCACCTGTCCTATCTTGGGCTCAAAACTCTTTCTTTTAGAAAAAATGAAAAGCTTTGTTCACTCGCATCAACAAAAGTGGGGTAAACTGGTGGAGTGATATGTGGTAAAGTAAGTACAGGAAAGTATATTTTACTCATGGCAAAATTCCTCTAATTGCAATATGTTTGATAATTTTTAAAACTTTCACAGGAAAAATACATCCCCAACAATTAGGTGCTTCTTAAGCAAGATTGTTAGAAAATGTTCTAGTGTAAGTTTAGGAAAGCATAATCTTACTTAATTTCCAAGTTTGTGTAATTTTTCTTAAAAGGGGAAAATGATAGTATAGGACAAACAGCAGCAATGCTGGAGACATCCATACTCACATATGCGAGAGGAGGAAGGATCCTATGCACAAGTACACACTTTGGCCTTAGCTGGGATCACTGTTCATTCACAGTATGCACAGAAGGCAGAATATTGGCACTAACGAAGCTAGTTCAGGATGTGTGGTAGTGAGATCTATAGAAATTCTCTTCTGACTCCTTGTTTTGGAAGCAAGAATTGAGGTTTGAGAAAATAAGAGATTTAAGACAGTTGGGAAGGTGGGAGAGCAGCCAGCAGCCATTTGAGTTTCCACCTGTGTTCAATTGTGTAGGTTCAGGTGTGGTATTGTTAGCTAGTTGCACTTAAAAAGTTATGGTTTTGCCAGATGAGTATTATAGAGTACCAATATCTGTGTGATCCAAAGAGAACAGCCTTTGGTCTGTGATGTGAAGTCTTTAAAAATTATTAATGATGAGAAATACAATAATTTTCACCTAGAAAGAAGCTAATTCAAGACAAAATTGAGATGTATGAGTGGAGTAATCCATCTTCCCATTTCAATTATTCAATCTACGTTTTGGAAAAGATTCTCTGCTTTTTAAAATTAAATAGTGGCAATCTTTCTACTTAAGGGCACAGGTTTTGGGTGTAGCTCATACATTTCACAAATAATGCTTCTCCGTTAATACTGGTAGGAGCACATTAATAAACTTGGTTTAGCAAACAAAATACAATTACATATTGTTCTAGAGATAAATATTAAATTTAGAAACTGAGCTTTCAGGGCACCTAGGAGGCTTTGTCATTAAGCATCTGCCTTAGACTCAGGTCATGATCCCAGGGTCCTGGGACTGAGTCCTGCATTGGGCTCCTGCTAGGTGAGAAACCTCTTCTTCCTCTCCCACTCCCCCTGCTAGTGTTCCTGTTCTCACTCTCTCTCCTCTCTCTCTGTACAATAAATAAATAAAATCTTAAAAAAAAAG
The DNA here is from genome assembly GCA_004024625.1 of Mellivora capensis. Classification (NCBI taxonomy): domain Eukaryota; kingdom Metazoa; phylum Chordata; class Mammalia; order Carnivora; family Mustelidae; genus Mellivora; species Mellivora capensis. The sequence continues at coordinate 39,247 of PISX010015291.1, read as the reverse complement.
AAAAAGAAAAAAAGAAACAGACTTTATAAAGTCACATGTACAAACAAAATTTAGTCCACAAGACTAGAAAGTATCCATAATGAAATTTCCTAGTGGTTTTTTAGAATATATTTCATGAAACTTTACATTTTAAGTAACTTTCTTTTTAAAACTCATTAGCTTTTAATTTAAATCTGAGAAATTAATACTTGTTGTACCTCTACCTAAAAAATCAGCCCATAGTATAATGTTAACTCACATCTAAACCTTCTGTTCTTAGATACATGCATTTAACTCCTCCTGCTATTTTTTAAAAAATCACTTCAGGCAAATTTAATGAAAAACTAATTACAGTTTCCTACAACAGTGTACTTAGGCAAACAGTAATTGTATTGGTCTGTCTTCTTTTCTTTTTCTCTGAAAAGTTGTGTTCCTCAAATGAATAATTACATACAGAATAATTAAATGCTGCTGATATGGTCTACTCATCCCCTCTGTACATAAAAACACCAAAGCCGTCTTCTTAGAAATCTGTCTCCGTCATGTTGGATAAGCTTACTGTCCATCACACAACTGGCATCAATTCCCACTCAATTACACAAGAATATAGTACTATGTTAAAAGACAAATAAGGTTTAATTTTTATCGCTGACACCCTGTGAGTCCATGTTCTGTTACAGATTAAAAGGGCCAATTATTTTTTAAAATAATGCTCTAATGAGAAGTCTTAAGACATCTCATTCTCATGGGCAGCATGTCTCAGTCTGCAGTCCAAGCTGTACTCCCAGGAGAAGTTTGTAAACCATTTAGACCACGGCCATTGTTTTTATTTGAAAACATATCTTTTGAAACACTTGAGAAATTATGGCAACATTGCCCCTATCTGCATGTCTAACTCTAACATACTCCAGTGCCAACCATTTGGACATGCAATTAACTGGGTGTGGTGATGTCTTGGGCTCTGCTGGGATATTGTCAGAGATATGATAAAGAGATTTCTTCCCAAAAGTTCTTGAGCACGATGAGGGGACCATCAGGTCAGGGACAAGAAGACAGTTCATTCATGTCAAAGTTTTCAATTTAGAACACTGTGAACCTCTTGCAGAATGGTCACCATTAAGCATTTGTGAATATGTCTGAACTTTAATCTAAAATGATCAAGGATCTCCTTGAGCCCCCAAAGTTAATGACTGTTAGGTCTCCTCCTCTTGGAGGCAGGGAAGGTGCCATTCTAGGGTATGATAGCTCCCTATAAAACTTGATCCTAAAAGATCTTTTAGCTTCCACCATCCACACGATACCTATATAGGACACTCCCTATATTAGGGACTGAGCCCAGTGAAGAAGTGAACAATACCATCCTATATCAGGGATCCTAACAGCAAGATCAAAATCAGGTAGAATGGGCACCTGGGTGGCTCAGTGGGTTAAAGCCTCTGCTTTCAGCTCAGGTCATGATCCCTGGGTCCTGGGATTGAGCCCCGAATCGGGCTCTCTGCTCAGCAGGGAGCCTGCTTACCCCTCCCCTCTCTCTCTCTGCCTGCCTCTCTGCCTACTTGTGATCTCTGTCAAATAAATAAATAAAATCTTAAAAAAAAATCAGGTAGAATAATCACAATACTTAGTGAAACAGAACTGCTACAGGAACAAGATAAACACCTAATGAAAACAACAATAAGAGAAACAAAAACAAAAACATATATGAAGAATACTTTAAAAGATTAAAGTGCCAGATAGCTGCGCACACACACACACACACACACACACACCTTCTACCTTTTCTTGTCTCATCCCCCAGTCTGTCTTTAATTTTTTAATAGTATTATTGAAATGTAAATTATACATAATAAACTGCATATATTTAAAATGTCTGATTAGTTAAGTTTACACCAGGGAATCCATCACCAAAAGCCTGTAAATAAACATAAGCATTATACCTCAGTTTCCTCCTGCCCCTTGGTAATCACCACGCCCTATCCTTATCAAACACTGTCCCGTCCACTCTCCGTTCCCAAAAAACCACTGATCTGTTTTCTATAGATTATAGAATCTTGAGAATCACTATAGATTTAGTTTAGTTACAGAATTTTACATAGTTTATAGTAAATAGTATAGAGTTTATAGTATACTATAGTATATAGTATATAGTTTTTATAGTTTACAGGATTTTATATACAGTTGACTCTTGAACAACATGAATGTGAACTGTGCAGGTCAACTTATAAACATATTTTTTTGATAAATATATTGGAAAAAATTTTTGGAGATCTGTGATAATTTGAAAAAAAAACTTCATGGTAAAACCAAAAAAATTAAGAAAAATTTAGATATTATTTTAATAAAACAGTATATAATACCTATAACACACAAAATATGTGTTAATCGGTTGTTTATGTTTTGGTAACACTTCCAGTCAACAGTAGGTTATCAGTAGTTAAGTTTCAGGGATGTTCAAAGTTTTTAGATTTTTGACTGGGTTAGGGTGTTGCTCCTAACTTCCCCATTGTTCAACAATCAACAGCATATGTAATCATATATTATGTACTTTTCCCAGGCTCTTGAACTCAGCATAATTATTTTTAGATCCATCCATGTTGCAGTGTGCATCAATAGGCATTGTTCATTACTTTTTCTTTTTAATGCTAAGTAATGTTCTATTGTCTCTACCACATTTTGTTCATCCATTCACCTACTAAAGGATATCTGGAAAATTTTCAGCTTTTCAATTAAATGACAAAAGACCATTCTCTTAATATTGGTGTGTAAGTGTAGTGTTGACACATATATTCATTTGGTAAATGCCCAAGGGTAGGACTGCTTGGTCATATGATTAATATCTTCCCAAGTGGTTGCACAATTTTATATTCCCACAGGCAGCATACAGGCTTACCAGTTGCTTTACTTCCTTGGTAATATTGAGTATGGTCACTTCTAACAATTTTAGACATTCAAATGGGTGCTTTGAGTTATTTCACTGTGATTTTAATTTTCATTTCCCTGAGGACTATTATTCTGAGCATCATTGAAGATATTTATTTCCCAGTCAAATATCTTTGAAAATGATGACGTGTCTGTTCAATATCCATACCTGTTTTTATAATTGATTTGTTTGGTTTGTTATTGTTGAGTTTTCATAGTATTTTATTCATTCTGGATACAGGTCCAAGTTTATGGCTTATCTTTTTTCCTTTTAATTCTTCTTTTTTTTTTTTTTAACTAGTTGTTAATTTAAAGTCCAAATACAAATCAGTGACTCAATCAATCAAAGACTGGACTTTTCTTGTTGTACCAAATAAACCTTTGCCTAAACCAAGATCATAAAAATTTTATTTTATATTTTCTTGTAGAAGCTTTATAGTTTTAATCCATTATATTTATGTTTATGATTCATTTTGAGTTATTGTATGCATATGATGCAAGCATATGATGCTGGATGGAAGTGGCTGCTGCTGCTTTTTTTTTTTTTTTTTTCAGGAGGATAGACACTATTGTCCAAGCACTATTTGTTGAAAAGATTATCCTTTCTCCCTTGAATTTCCTTTAAACTTTTATTAAAAATATATTGACCATATAAGGAAGGGTCTGCTTCTAGGCTTTGTTTCCTCTTCCATTAAACTATTTGTCTATCTTTCTACTGCAGCCTTTATCAATGAACCTTTGAAATAATATTTAAAGTGTGAATTCTCCAACATTGATTTTTTTCAATCCTGTTTTGTTTAGGTACTTTTTATTCCCATATGAATTTTAGAAATTAATTTAGAAATTTAGTTTGTCAATTTTATATAAACTCTACTTGAATGTTGATTGGGGTTGGGATGAATCAATATATCATTATGGGAATAACTGGCTTAAAAAATATAGAATTGTCTCATCTGTTAACACAGTATATCATTCCATTTATTTAATTCTTTAATTTCTCTCAGCAGTGTTTTGTAAATTTTGATGCATTAGTATTATGTATCTTTGGTCATATTTATCCTAAATATTTTATATTTTCTATGTCATCAGAAATGATTATTTAATTTCAATTTCCCATTGTTTGTTACAAGTATAGAAATACAACAGAATTTTATATAACCATATTTTGGTATAGTCACTTGATTCTACTGTATTTCTTTGTTTTTAGGTTTTCTATTTAATTTCTTGTTTTGTTTGTTTTTGTTATTTCATTTCTTGTTTTGTTTGTTTTACATATCTTCTGTGAATAAGGTAGTGTTATTTCTTCTTTCCAATTGAGATCCTTTTCTTTTTTTCTTACCATAAGACACTGGTTAGGATCTTCAGAATATGAAAGAAGTGGTGAGAGAAGACATATTTGCCTTACTTATGAAAAAAGCATTAATTCATTTTTAAATATGATGTTATCTGTTTTTCACAGACACCCTTTATCAGCATGAGGAAGTCTCCTTATATTCCTGATTAGCTAAGAGTTTTACTAGGGATAGATGATGGATTTTTGTCAAATGTGTTTTCTGCATCTAATGAGATGACCATCTGGTTTTTCATTTTAAGTATATTTATATAGTGAATTGCATAGATTGACTTTATTTTTAGAATAGTTCTAGATTTACAGAAAATGTAAAAATATACTACAAAGAGTTTGCACATATTCCATACCCAGTTTCCTCTTTTTGTAAAATCTTACAACAGTATGATATATTTGTCATAATTACTGGAAATACTGACATATTATTAGCTAAAATCATAGCTTATTCAGATGTCCCTTGTTTTTACCTAATGTCTTTTTTTGTTCCAAGAGCCCATCCAGGACATGACATTACATTTGGTCATTGTCATAGTTTATTTGGGCTGTTATAACAAAAATATCACAGACTTGGTGGCTTATCCACAACAAATTTATTTTTCACAGTGTAGAGGCTGGGAAGTCCAAAACCAAGGCATAGGAAGATCTAGTTTCTGGTAAGAGCCTGCTTTCTGGTTCATAAATGAGTCTTCTTGCTATAACTTTCATGGTAGAAGTGGTAAGGAAGTTCTCTATAAGAACACCAATTTCATTCTTGAGGTCTCTACTCTCATGACCTAGTCAGCTCCCAAAAGCCCTACCTCCAAATCCTATCACATTGGGGATCTGGTTTCAATATATGAAGTTTGAGAGGACACAAACATGCATTCTATAGCATAGACTATGTTACCTGAGAGTCCTTCTTGGCTGTGACGGTTTCTCTTACTTGACTTTTTATATATTTAACAGTTTTGAGGAGTAGTGGTCAGGTATTTCATTAGTAGGCCCCACTACTGAAATTCATGTGCAATTTTTCTCATGATTAGATTGGGATTATGGGCTTTTGGCAGACAATCAGGGAGATAAATTGCCATTTTTACCATATCATATCAGGGTACATGTCATCAGTATGACTTATGACTTGATCTTGACCTTACTTGCCTGACCGAGGCAATGTTTGTCAGATTTCTCTACTGTGAAGTTACATTTTATCCCTCCTTTTCATATTGTATTCTTTGGAAGGAAGTCATTGTGCACAGCGCATACTTAAGGAAAGGAGAATTCGCCGATTTTAAAATGTCAAATAACATTTGTATTCCCAGATAAATACTCTTTGATCATCATGTATTATCTTTTTCATAAAATGTTGCATTAGATTTGTGAGAATTTTAAGAATTTGGCATCAATGTTCATGAAGTAACTGTTCTATTATTTTTGTTTCTTATAATGTCTTTATCAGCTTTTGGTAGCATAGTAATGCTGGCCTTATTGAATGGATTGAGAAATATTACCTCTTGTTAAATTTTATGAAAAAGTTTACTTAGAATTGTTTTTTTTTCTTCCTTATTTGTTTGGTGGAATTCCCCAGTGAAGCCACCTTGGCCCAGAGTTATCTGGGGAAGTGTTCTGGTTTCTTTAATAGTTATAATTGCACTTACCCATTTTTACTCATGTGAGCTTTGGTAAGCTTGTGTTGCTGAAGAAATTCATCCATTTCATCTAAGTTGTAAATTTATTAATTTGACATTGCTCATAATATTCCCCTATTGTCATTTTAATATATGTAAATTTTAGTGATGTCGCCTTTCTCATTCCTACTATTGAGAAAGTACGTGTTTTCCATTTTTTCCTGATCAATTTTTCAAATGATCTATATAGAGGTCTATCAATTTTATTGATCTCCTCAATCTTTAGTTTCTTAATTTATTTTTATTGTGTTTCTGATTTGGAATTCAATGATTTCCATGCTGGTCTTTACTATATTATTTATTTTACTTACTTTGGGTTTATTTGCTTTTCTTTTTTCTAGCTTCTTAAAAAGTAGATGAGATAATTGCCTTAAAACTTTTCCTATTTTCTAATAAAGGCATTCAATATTTTAAGTTTCCTTCTAAGTACAGCTCCATCAACATGCCACAAATTTTGATATGTTGTTATTTTCATTTTCAGTTAATTCACAAAACTATATAATTTCCTTTTTAATTTTTTCTTTGATTCATGGACTAACTGGGAGTATATTATTTAGCTTCCACATATTTGGGATTTTATGGATTTTTTTGTTGTTGATTTCTAACAATTCCATTTCAACCAAGGAATCTATATTTTTAAGATTTAAATTACTTTAAATTTATGGAGACTTGTTTTATGGTCTTGGATATGTTTAAATTGATAAATATTTTGTGTGTACTTAAAAAGAATGTATTTTATGTTGGTGTTGACTGGAACATTCTATATTTTTCAATTAGGTCAATTTGGTTAATAGTTTTTGTTTTCTATATCCTTACTTATTTTCTACATACCTGCTTTATATTTCTTAAGATATAATACCAAAAGCAAAGGTGATAAAAGAAAAAAATAACAAATTAGATTTTATCAAAATTAAAATTTGATTTCAAATTTGCACTTCCAAAAATAGTGAAATGACTAGCAGCTGAATGGGAGAAAGTATTTATAAAACATATTTCTAATAGAAAATTTGTATCCAGATTATTAAAAAAAAGGAAAAAAATTTTCAAGTTAGTAACATTAAAAACCCATTGAAATGTACAGATATTTCAAAAGACATTTCATTAGAGCACATGAGCATAAGCACATGGAATGATGCTCAACATTTTTAGTTGGTAGGAAAATGCAAATTAATACCACAGTGAGACACCAGTCAGCATCCATTAGAATAGCTTTAATAAAGTAAGATAGGTGGTAACAAGTGTTTGTAAGGATGTACAGAAACAGAAACCTCATTCATTGTTGGGGGGAACATAAAATGGCACAACCACTTAAAAAAAGAAAAGCTTAACAGTTTCATAAAAAGTTGAATAGGGGTCCTTGGGGGCTCAGTTGGTTGGTTTAGCATCCAACTCTTGATTTAGGCTCAGGTCATGATTTCAGGGTTGTGAGATAGAATCCCACATCAGGCTCCATGTTCATCAGGGAATTTGCTACTCTCCTTCTCCCTCTCTCTCTGTTCCCTTCTCCACTTATGAGTCACTCTCTCTATTTCTCTCTCAAATAAATAAATAAATATTTTTTAAAAGTTAAACATAAATTTATCCCTTGACCTAAAATTTCCAGTCTTAAATATCTAACCAAGGGAGATGAACATACATCCACACAAAGACTTGGTATAAATGTTCATAGTAGTGTTATTCATAATAGCCAAAGAGTAAGAACAACATTGGCAACCACAAACTAACAAATATCTAAACAAATATGATATGTCCATAAAATATAACATTTTCTAATAAAAGGAACAAGTTATGAATACTTAAAACAACAGGATGACTCTCAAAAACATTTTGCTAAGTAAATTGGGCCAGTCACATAGTAGGGCATATTGTTAAGACTTCATTTATATGCCATGACAGAATAAATAATTCTATAGAGAAAGAAATTAGTGTAATGGTTGCCTGGGTCTGGAAGTCAGGGAGGGGTTTGAGAGTGACTGCTTATAGGTAAAAGGTAGCTTACCGATGGAATGAAAATGTCTTAAAATTGGATTATGTTGGTGGTGTACAACTCTATAAATTTACTAAGATCATTGAACTGTACACTTAAAATGAGTGAATTTTAATACAAAGGGATACACACACACCTATGTTTATAGCAGCATTATTTACAACAGTTAAAAATGGAAGCAGCCTAAGTGTCCACCAGAAGATGAATGGATGAAGATGTGGCATATACACACAATGGAATATTACTCAGCCATAAAAAAGAATAAAATCTTGCCATTTGTAATGACACGGATGGAGCTAGAGAATGTAATGCTAAGCAAAATAAGTCAGAGGAAGAAAAATAGCATATGATTTCACTCACATGTGGAATTTAAGAAAAAAAAATAAGCAAAGGAAAATGGGAGAGAGAGAGAGAAACTAAGAAACCCACTGAGCCACCCAGGCACCCCCCCTCTGGGAGCTCTTAATGAAAGTTACAACATTGGACATCAGTTCTTCTTTCATGGCAGGTGTGATGGAAACCCACCCTAACCCTCAAAGGATGCTTCTAGAATCTATAATGAAGATATGAAGTAATGGTGGTCATTTGACTTTCCCTGGAGCAAAAAGCCAGTGTGGGGAATGGGGAGTGCAGGTGGGGCTTAGGAAGTTTGCAGAGTCATATATATTAGGTCTGGGGTGGACATGAGCAATAATGCTTGAGGGACTATTGTTAGTAATGGGGTGGGGGGAAAGAAATAAAGCCAGTGCTCAGAAAGAAGGATGGTTGAATAAATTCTGGGATATTCATATAATGAGAAAATTTGTACAGTTGAAAAAACAAAAAAGAATTAGAAATATTCCAGATGACTCAGGTGGTTTGTATGAGGTACTACTGAATGAGAAAACCAGGTTTCAAATATTTATGTAAAACTGATCTCCTTTCTAAAACCCATTAAAACAAACCTTGGCATGTATTGTATATGTACATGTATTTGAAGTTTGTCTTTGAGTATACAATCATGGTTTTGTGTACATTTAGAGATAGGTAGGATTCTTTACATATGAAGAAAAAATACACTATGGTATGAATTAAGGGGGATTCAGAGAAAATACTATAATAAAGATACAAATATATAATCATTTTTTGCATTCATATATGCTTTGCTCATACATGTCTTCCTGAAGTAAAGTAAAAGGCTAAAAATTTAAAAGGAAAAAAAAGACAGCATTAACATGCAATTTAATACAAATCCCAGTAATGACCACATAATGCTTCTAGTCTTCCAGTTGCCCTTCATATAACTTAATTTCACTGCATGCCTTGTGGTCAGTTTAAACTTCCTACAAACCTATGTTTGCATTATCGTCCTTCTACTCAAATGGCATCAAATGTGGTATACCATCTGCAAATCCAATCCAATTCATTCAAACTATGATGGAAGATTTTGTTTATCACCTCTGTCACACCTGTCTTCTTGCTTGTCAGTATGTTTTATGAATGCATTTCAATCCTCAACTCTCCAACATTATCATCACTCCTACCAAATCAATATGTTTGCTATACCAAATTAGAATTACTGCTGTTTCTTTAATCATTGCAGTTCCTTCAAATAAAATATTCCCTAGCCACCTTTTTACCAGTTCATGTCACTCACTTCCCTTAAAATACCACTTGATTGCAAATTAAAAGACTTAAACACATCCTTATTCATTGATCCATTTCTGGAAATAGTCAATGAGGGTCAAAAATATTTAGTGACAAGGATGTTCATTGAAACTTATAATGGCAACAACACTGGAAACTGCTGTATGGTGATCAGGGGAGAATTAGCTAAATGAGTCATATGCCACAACCATACAACAACAACAAAAAACCCCACAGACATTAAAAGTCATGTTGTTGAAAACTACATGATCTCACAGAAAAAAAAAACAACTTAGTGTTTATCCTTAAATTAAAAAAAAATCAAAATACAGCAATTGTGTAATTGAAGGAGTTTTAAATTCTGCAACACTACAGATATATAATATGTAAGAAAACATAGTAATTAGTTTTGCAGGGTAGTTTCTTATAATATTCTTCATGAATGGATGATAGTATCAATGCCAAGATAAATTTGAGAAAAATGATTTAAAGACATTTGAAAGCAAAAGGATCAAAGTAGGAGAGTCCATGGTGTTGAGCTAGATGGCTTACTTACACAGTAGAACTTTAAGTATTTGGAATAGACAGTCTATATCCTCCAGTAAATCTTTCCTAAACATTGGTTCTCTTGGCCACAGTTATGTATAATCATGCATACTTAATTAGAGGAAGTGAAGTAGAAATTATATTATCTGGCAAGGATTTAGAATACAGATATCTTATGCTATCAGTTAAATGAAATCAATAGAATTTAGATAAAATTTAAGTTATCAGGTAAAAATTTCAAAGTCTGATATGATAGATGCTGACCCAACAGCCCTTCACATTTTTCCCCTTCCATAGAAGTATAAAGACTGGAAAATGAAACATTAATTTCCATAGTCCTTCTCTATAGCTAGACTTGTCCGTGTAACATTGTTATATAGAGTGAGTTGAAGGCAGTAGTTTCTTGGTGGGTTTCTGGAATTCCTTTGTCCTTAGTAATAAGAGACAGATATAGCCAGCACCATTCCTTCTTACTTTCTTATTCCCTTAAACACAGATACAATGCTTGGAGCTTTTCAAGTCAAAGGAAAGGGCCAAGAGGACTGTAGAAATTAAACGAGAGTTTCTCGGGTTATTTCAAGTACTATAGTTTAGATAAGTGCCTCAAAGGAAAAGTGGAGGGTCTCTAGCTGGCACTAAAACATTTGACCCAATAAATAATAAATACGTTTATTAATTAAACTAAATATGTGAATATATTCTCATGGTAAACATTCAAATTATCAAAAAGTATAGTAAGTAAAAAAAAAATACACAGATACACCTCTCCTTATCTCTAGTTGCAAATTTCTCTTTATTTTTCAGACTATTTTTTAGAGCAGTTTTAGTTTCACAACAAAATTAAGAAGAAAGTACAAATATGTATTTTCCTTTACACAGGGAATCACTGTAAAAACCTTGCTCATTGTTCTTCAAGACCTCTGTTTCAGTATTTACATACTTATATATGTAGCATAAAAGTATATGGTTTTAATTTATGATTATGATTATATGATATATATGATTATATGATATATATGATTATAAATATATGATTTAGCCAGAAATAGCTAAATGTGTATTGTTCTGAAATATTCTTTCCTTATTAATGTGACATGAAAATCTCTCCATGTAGGTTTCACTTCATTCTTTTTATCTACTGTATTATAAAACTATGAAGGCACCATTGTATATTGAATATTCTTTTATTGAAGGGAATTTAGGTTATATTCAATGTTTTCTTATTCCAAATGCTATTATAGTAAACATTCATGTACATGAATTTTTTGTGCATATCTGTCAGTATTTCTTTGAGCTAAAAACCTAGTTCTGTAATGGTGGCAGGAGAAATACTTAAGCAAATTATAAATTTTGATAGTTACTGTCAAGTTGACTTGATAAGAATGCTTTATAAATTTCTGTTATCACCAACAAATGAGATATTGTGTTTCCCCACAACCCTACCCCAAACTGATACTACTTTTCTCCAAACTGATACTATTAATAGCTGTTATTTCTGCAAATGAAAAAGGTAAAAATATTCCATATTAATTTGCATTCCTGGATTATTCAGTTAACTTGGAATACACTTATTGAAACATGTATATTATATTGTTTTATTCATAGCCTAATCATATGTCTCATCTTTTGTCTATGTCACCCTCTTTTCATTATTGAATTTTAGTACTTCTTTTTATATTTCTGTACTAATTTTTGGTCATTATAAAAAGGAAATAAATATTTTACAGAAATGTACCAATTAAAATTTTGTCTTTGTTTCTATATTGTCTTTCCATAAATTGTTTAATTTTTATATAGTTAAAATTACCAGTTTTTTCTTTAAGATTCAGCTGCATTCTCATATTTACACAGATTCATTCTTACCAGAAAATTATAACAATTATTCAAAACTGCTTTCATATTTGAACCTAAATTTAACTCTTTAGTCCATCTGGGAAGAATCTGTGTGTATATTTTGATTTTGTTAGTTTTCTAAGTAGAAGGTAAGAATTTTTTTATGAATAGTTTGTATTTCATGAAATACCATTATCCCCCCTATTCACTTGTTCTTACTTTCATGATATTTTATGTTGGTTTGAAACATTTCAGACATCCGAAAAAATCACAATGAATAATATAGCAATAATTTGGGGGACTACCCTCTGGTTATATCTAATCTTAACGGGGTTTTTTTCCTTGAAATTAAAGGGTAAAATATTAGTATAGACAATATTCCCTTCTACTTCTAATGTTATTCCTCTCTCTCTCTCTCTTTAGATATCATTACTTTCCTGCAGTTATTGTGCATTGTCCCCATTCATGTAATTATAATTCTGTACTCTTATGTAGCCATGCACAAGACATAGTAAAGTGATGCTTTAAGCTTTACATTCTAGCAATATTCTCCACAATTTCCCTCCCCACCACTTTATTTCTTTGAGATTTCTTTTTCCAGATGATTATTATATTCTAAAGATTTTTTATTTATTTGTCAGAGAGGGAGGGAGAGAGAGTGAGCGAGCACAGGCAGACAGAGTGGCAGGCAGAGGCAGAGGGAGAAGCAGGCTCTCCGCCGAGCAAGGAGCCTGATGAGGAACTCGATCCCACGAAGCTGGGATCATGACCGGAGCCGAAGGCAGCTGCTTAACCAACTGAGCCACCCAGGCGTCCCTGATTATTGTATTCTAAAATCAAAGGTTTTTGTATTTAATCCTATCACTGACTGCTCTGTTCTTTCTCTTATTCTATATCTGCTTTTTGAATTTTTAAGTCTATCTTGCTAGTCTATGTTCTCTAAAAATGTTTAAGAATATCACTGTGGGTGGTTAGAATTCTTGGTTCTTATATTACTAAAATCATACTTGTTTTTCCTTCTTTCTTGTATATTGCTATAGTTGAGTAATAATTTTGTATTATCATTTTCTTATCATCTAAATATGAGCAGTTCTCTTGACTTTAATGAGCTACTGACTCTTATTTTGTAATTCATTATTTTAAATTCAGTTTAAAAATCTTAAGAGTTTTGCATCATGCTTGGTTTAATAACATTTCTGCACATATATGATGTACTTCTTTTTTCATGTATGCCACTTGAGTGTTGGCTGTCACTTCTGCAAATAATTATGACTGCATTAGCTTGTGATTATTTTCTTCTATTGCTTCTAATTATTTCTCTTCTTTTTTCACCAATTTCTCTGTTTAGATGTTGTGTTACAAGAATAGTGATATTTACTTTTCTCTTTCATCTAAGGATTTAAAATTTTCTTTCATTTTTTTATGTTTGTTCTTCTTTACTATAGTCTCATTAAGTACATCCCCATTTTCAATTTAAAAAAAAATCTGTTCCATCCATGTGCAATCTAAACAATATATTTGTCCATGATAATATTTTTCTATTTTCAAGGATTTTGATTCTCTCAAACCCCCAAGCATATAATATCCATTCCCACTCTCTGAGAATATAAAATATATTTTAACAAAACATGATTACTCCATTGACATCATGGTGCTGTATATATTTTTTTTCATTTCTTAATTTGGTTGTTTAATTTTCATGTCATTGATTTTCCTCAAATAATTGTTGATTTTTAGTTACAGGTTATATTTGTATTTGGGATTCCATATCCACTCATTTTAAGATGTCATTTCTATTCACCATAAACTGTCTTCAGTGACTATGGGTAAGTCATGGGATTGTTGTCAAATGAAATGTCCTGACAGCTTGACTTCTGCTATTAAGATTTTTGAATCCCTAACCATTGATAATACCCGTTAGCCTTCTAGATGCAGAGCATTGTTCCTAATTCTCTCAATCTTGGGACAAATACCTCTGTTGTTCAAAGAGGGAACAAAGTTTTAAACTAGTCAGTTAGCTTGACTGGGCTGTTTTCTCAAATACATTCATAGTTGCCCTCGGACTTTCGATCTTCTAATTATACGTACTGCCTCTGCATGACTAAATGACAATGACATCAGAGTCATTTATTTGAGTTCCAGGGAATTCTGGATTCATGGAAAGAGCACTCATTTAAAAAATTAAACACTATTATATAAATTTTCTTCATACTACCTGGTGTAGCAATGTGGCATAGATAAGTGAATTTCCCCTAAAGACCAACTTCCTTATTTGTAATGATGATAATAGCTTTACCACAGGTTTATACTGAGGATTAGAGATACCATTTATAAAGTAATTATAATAATATTTGGCACATAGTACCTGCTTTAGAAGTGATAGTTTACCCCACATATTTAAAGCATTATTTATGGAAATTAGTGAACATTCATCTAACAAGACATTAATGATTCAGAACATCTATTTAGCTGTTACTTAGTAAAGAGAAAATATTTGAGAAAATGAGAGTACCTGATAGCTAGTTAGCTACATTTTACTTGATTCAAAGACTAGGAAATATTCATTGTGTGAGGCACTACTCCGATAATTCCAGAGTAAAAACTTAATAATTTAGAGGAGGCAATTAAAAAAAAAATGCCCTGCTTCTTCAGAAATGGCCTCATATAATGCCTCATCTAGGTACGAATACAGATTGTTGATATTATTGCTGCTTCAACATCAGATTTTATGAAGATAAATATTTGTGATCATACATTCTTACTGTACTATGAAAGAATTCACAGTTCATGCAATAACAATACCAAGTTTAAAGGGTAGAAGAACAAAAGTTGCTCAAGAAGTAAATGGTCAATTTGATTCATTTTCTTACAGCAAATGAAAGAAATAGGCCAGCTTCGCAGACAGGTTGTTACCTAGATCATCTTATTGTCTCAACTAAACTAATACTTTAGTTTCTAATACATTATATAGAATAGCTTAATAAAATCAACTAGATTTCCAACTTAACAAATTGTTTTATATTTATTCAATTAAAATTTGTTGTATTAAACATAAAAAGTGAACAAGAGAAACTAAACTTTATTTAATGCTGATAATATGCATATGTCACATATTTTTAGAGGGCTCACGTATCTCATTACTTCTTCAATAATGAATTGGAAAACAATTTTTAAAAATAATTTTTAAAAATTGAAGAAAGAATGGAAGTAGAACTATAGGCTGCTTATATATACTACTGGCTCTTAAGTCAAATTATAAGAATTTGATTTACCCATTCAAAAGGAACATGACTTTAGGCAACTACTCTAACTTCTCTAGGCCAATTTTTCACTCAGTCTGTAAAACAGAGATAATAATAATACTTACCTAATAGGGTCAGTGTGAAAGTTAAGGAGAGAAGGTACACAAAGCACGTTAACACAGTGAAAATAATAAGTACTGAATAAATATTAGTTATGATTATTTTACTTGCATATATCAAGCCCTTTTCATTCTATATTTTGCAGTAAGAATAATGGACAAGTGTGACATATTTTAAGCAGATTTTTTTAAAAGATTTTATCCATTTATTTGACAGACAGAGATCACAAGTAGGCAGAGAGGCAGGCAGAGAGAGAGGAGGAAGCAGGCACCCTGCTGAGCAGAGAGCCCGATGTGGGGATCGATTCCAGGACCCCAAGATCATGCCCTGAGCAGAAAGCAGAGGCTTTAACCCACTGAGCCACCCAGGTACCCCCAAGCAGATTTTGTTTTGACAAATGCTGAAACCTGCAAGGAAATCTCACCCAAAGACAGACTCATTTTCTGTATATTTTTGTTCACCTTTAAACCAATGTAATATAGAGAAATGAAGAAGAAAACAAATCCTCTAATTTGGTTCTCAGTTTAATCAAGGCTGTGAAAATTAGGTAATTTTTTTTGGAAAAAGAATGGATTTGTAGAACAAATAAACAATTGATTAGCAAGTCAATAGGAAACACCAACTTCTTTAATGTGTGATCTTTTTAATTGCAAGTGAAGTTAGAGATGATCAGAGAAAGGCAGAATTTAGGATCAAGAAATCTTTATTATCCTCAATTATAATACAGAAACTTACATGCTGGCTGACCTCATATTATAAAAAGACAAACTATGCTTTAAGATAAATTTATGTTCATTGAGCCTTTTGATTGTCAGTTATGTTCTTTCTATTGTTTCCCTTCCTTCTAAATACTACTGAGCACTAAACCCCGAATAATGGCTAAAGTCTTTGAATGCATTCAATAACTGCATAAATAAGCAGGTATATAAATAATTTCTTTTACACATCTTTATTTAACTTTCAAAGCAACTGATGTGATGGGCTGGATTCCACAGTATCATAAAATTTTGAGCTCTTATTCAGGCCCTTTATTTTTTCTTTGTCAGGAAGATTTGTTATTTATATATGATAATTAACTTCATCTTTATTTTAACACTTGAATTTAAAGATAAGAGGACCTGAAGTCTTTCAGGATGATTTAGATACGTATTTATTCCAAATCAGTAGGCAGAGACATTTCCTTCTTCATTCGTTCAAGTGTTCACCAACTGTTTGTGCAATAGAAACCACCAAAAATTATTCAGTTTGGGATAAGGGGGTGGTAGGAACAGGAAAGAGATATTTGTCAAACAGAAAGTTGTATCTCTCAATTTCCTTAAGCTGTACTTACTGTTTAAAAAATACCTAAACTGGCCATTATTGAGTCATTTAAAAAATACCTTTAGCTTCACTGTTGTTAATTTTTTAACATTCAGATCTTTCAGTGTGGTGGTCCTTTTATCAGACTGTGGCATTTTATTTCTGCTTATGATGAAACTGTAAGGGACCAAAATAACTAATGAGAATGAACAACTTGAAATGATGGATACATTACAAAAAAAAAAAGTATTTGAATGCTTCAAGTCCAGCTGAGGGAGGCAGGAATTGGGGGCTACAAGGTAACTGACAGAAGGAAAAGAATCAAAGCCAAAACTGAGAAATTGTCATTACACAACATATTTTAAGTACTGAAAGAAAATAACTGCTAAAATAGAATTCTATATCTAGCAAAAATGGCCCTCAATGGTAAAGGTGGGTGGTTTACTTCTGAGATGTTACTATGAGGAGATATGCAGGCTCACTTCCCAGTGAATCGAAAAAATCTGATAAAAACTATAAAGGAATCAACCATTTACTATCTCTGGAAATTGTCATAAGGGCATGGAAGCATACAAAGAAAACATTTATTCATAAAATTTGGTAAGAACCAGGGAGAGTCTATGGCATCTGAGCCACGCCCTATTCTTTCTACCTCCCTTACCCTAACTCAGCTTGATAGAAACTCAATTCTAGGCAAGCATGACCCACAAATAGGGCTCCCTCACCCCACAGCTTCCAATCAGGGCTTACTGTATTTCACTGGGAGTGATAAGCCACCAGCATTTCTCATCTTTTCCATCTCTAAGTTGAAGAAGTTAAATTTCTCATGAATATGGCCAAACATTGAGGGCTTCTTTCATCCAGCCAGCCCCACACATAACATAGAGGCTCTATCTCTAAAGATGACATGAAGATGCCTGGTGGATCAATACGTTAAGCATCTAACTTCTGCTTAGATCATGATCCCAGGGTCCTGGGATTGAGTCCCACATTGGGCTCCTCACTCAGTGGGGAGTGTGCTTCTCCCTCTGCCTGCTCTTCCCCTGGCTTGTGCTCCCTCCCTCTCTGACAAATAAAGATGACATGAGAACTACAGAAAGCAAAAGGTAGATGTAAATCTAACCATATTAATCAAATACATAATAATAAACATAAATGGAATAAACAATATAATAAAAAATCAGAGATGGTCAGAGTGGACAAAAGGCAAGATCTAACCATATACTATCTATAGGAGATATCCTTTAGATTAGATAATAAAAAGAGTAGAAAGTAAAAGGATAAAAAGTGATATATCATGAAAATAGGAATCTTGATAAAACTGGAATAGCTATGCTAACATCAGACAAAATAAAATGTAAAATAAAAATATTATTGAGATAAAACAGGACATTTTTAATGATAAAAACTGGCAATCCATCATGAAGTTATAACAATTATAAACCTATATGCACCTAACACCAGAGGTCCAAAATGCATGGAGAAAATCTGACAGAATTAAAGGGAAAAATAGATAATCCATCAACAATGCTTGTAGAATTCAATACCCACTTTCAATAACGAATAGAACAACTAGGCAAAAGATCAACAAGGTAACAGAAAATGTGGGAAGTATGATACACAAAATTGACCTAACATACATTTATAGAATTCTTCACCAAAAAAGACATATGCTCTTTTTTTTTTTTAAGATTTATTTATTTGACAGACCACAAGTAGGCAGAGAGGCAGGCAGAGAGAGAGGAGGAAGCAGGCTCCCCTCTGAGCAGAGAGCCTGAAGCAGGGCTTGATCCCAGGACCCTGAGACCACAACCCAAGCCAAAGGCAAAGGCCTTAACCCACTGAGCCACCCAGGTGCCCCGACATATGCTCTTTTTAAGCATAGATAGAAATTCTTCAAGAAACAAGTCTTAATAAATTTAAAAGGATTGAAATAATACAAAATATATTCCCCAACCACAAAGAATTAACCACGTAGAAATACATTTCTGAAGTTCACAAATACGTGAAAATGAAACAACAAACAATGTGTCAGGGAGAAAATTATAAGGAGAATTAGAAAATAGTTTAAGATGAATTAAAATGAAGATACAATACACTAAAACTTTTAGGAAGTAGTTAAAGCATGCTTACAAGAAAATTTATTGCCATAAATACCTATATTAAGAAAAGAAAATGATCTCCAATCAATAATCTAACCTTCCACATAAGGTACTTGCAAAATTTCAATTATGCTGAATTCTAGAAAATAAATATCTAATTTTTAGTGTCAATACACATCTCACAGTTACTTGGAGCCAGGGATGGTTAGGATGGATTGATTTGGAAAGGGCACAAGAGCAATGGGAATGATTGCAAAATGATTGCCTTGGGAATGATGCAAATGTTCTGTATCTTGATTATGGTGGTGATTATACAAGGTGTATATCTTTTTTAAAATGCATCAAACTGTAGAGTTTAAAAGTGTGAATGTCATTTTATGTAAATAACAGCTCAATGAAGTTATCTTAAAAACTAGGTAATTAGATAGATCAATCAAAGGATGGATCAATAGATACTTCAAAGAGTGGATAAATATCACAATAAATTACTGGTATGTGCATATAATAATCTTAACTTTCATAAGAAACTGGTATAGGGATTGCTCCTGGGGAGGGTAGCTACCTGACTTGAGATATGTGTAGTGAGGTTCATTTTTCATTCTAAATCCTATAAAATTTATAAATCTACCATGTGCATATACTACCTAATTAGGAAAAACTAATTTAAAACAATAGAGTAAAGATAAAATAAAGGTATTTAAAAAAAAAAAAAACCTTTTAAAAAAATGAGAGCATATTTTCCCAGCATACATACACAAAATGAAATGTTAAAAGGAGGTATTCAAGCAGGATAAAAATGCTTCCATATATGGAAAAATAGGGGGAAAATGAATAGAAATGGAAAGAGTAAATATGTGGGTGAATCCAAATGAATAATTACTGTACAAACAGTAATAATATGTCTTTTAAAATATTTGTAGAAATATAAAACATAACAGAAATTGGGAATAAGGTAAACATATTTTAATGTTTAATGTTAGCATTATATGGGAAATGCTAAGAGTACTCATATATTTCAAAGTTTTTTAAAGAAGTCAAGAGCTAGGATAATCAGAAAAAAAAATAGTAAAAGAGAAAAAAAGAAAAACTGAATCTAGAAATAACCCTGTGACTCAGCAATTCCACTCTAGCAGAGTAAGCAACAGAAATGTGTACATATGTGTCCCAAAAGCACACTTAAGAGTTTCCGTAGTTGTACTATTTGTAAGAGTAAAACCTGGCTAACACCCAAGAGTCCACCAATAGTAGAATGGATAGATAAATTTTATAGTCATATTGAGTACAGTATAGTATTAGAATAAAAGACCTAACTACCTTCTTCATGCAACACAGATAAGTCTTACAGACATAATATTGAGTGAACAAACCAAAAGAGCAAAGTTTATAAGTAAATCTAGGGACAGCAACATCAGGTATCAGTATAATGGTTCCCTTTGGGTTAGATGAGATAGAGACTGACACAAAGTCTCCAGTGTGCTGACAATGGTCTAGCTCTTAATCTAGTTGGGAGTGTCATGGTGTTTTCACATTGAACTTATAACGAGGGAACTCTTTTGTATGTGTTATAGGCCAGTAAAATACACTGTTATAAATAAATTTAACAGGGTAACTCCATTGGAATATTTTACACTAAAGCTTTAAAAAATACCACTTTTACTTTATCATAAGTCTCTTTTTTAAAAGATTTTATCTATTTTTACTTGATAGAGAGAGCAGAAGTGGGAGGAGGAGGATAGAGAGAAAGAAGACTCCCGCTGAGCAGGGAGCCCAGCCATGACAGGGGCCTCCATCCCAGGACCCTGAGATCTTGACCTGAGCTGAAGGCAGATGCTTAACCAACACAGCCACCCAGGCTCTCTGTCATTAGTCTCTTTAACGAAAAAACTCATTAATAATTTAAAAGTGTTTTGATGTCTTGAAAATGACTACTAATGAACAAATGATGAAATCAACTCTTTTGGCTTTATTACCATTAATATACCTACATTAATCTATTTAAATGATGCAGGCTTCTGTGGAAATATCACTATATCCATATATAGGCCTCATCAGATATTTTATTTTATTTTTTTAATATCTTATTTATTTATTTGACAGACAGAGATCACAAGCAGGCAGAGAGGCAGGCAGAGAGAGGAGGAAGCAGGCTCCATGCTGAGCAGAGAGCCCGACGTGGGGCTCGATCCCAGGACCCTGGGATCATGACCTGAGCTGAAGGCAAAGGCTTTAACCCACTGAGCCACCCAGGCGCCCCTCATCAGATATTTTAAACATTACAGGGTACTGAATTAGAAAATCAGTTTCCCTTAAAATTGAAATATTTACTAAAATCTGTTTTAAAGAGAATTTTCAAATCTATAAACCACATTGATTCATCATATCCTTAAAGAGAAGTGATGAAGAAAATAAAATAAATAAATAACTGAATATGCATTTACTAAAAAAAGTTTCAAAGTTGTGAAAACACCCATTATAACACAAATATCTACTCATGGGCATAATCCCAGTTCTTTAATTATAATTTCTACTATAATAGACTTCATAAGAGAAATAAAACAGTTATACTTTTCTACCACCACCTCCAAATAATCCTTTGAATAGAATAATATTCCAAAGAGTGATTCATTTGTTTTATTCTTTCTTTCTTTCTTTCTTTCTTTCTTTCTTTCTTTCTTTTTCTTCTTTGATCTTTTGATTAAAAAACATTGGTTCCAATGAGGGGCAAGATCACATTAGCATGTGCAATGACTTTCTGTAAATTAGCAAAGACACCCTTTCCTCTGTGAAGAAATAGACCAGGTTATCTTGGCAAGCAGAAAACAGACTAGATTTCAGCTGTATTTGCTTCTTCATCTAAACATCCCAGTATAGTATATAACCTACCAACTATACTCATTGACCCTGATGAAGTGAATGGAAAACAAAATATCAAATGACACCCCTTTCCCCCAACATGGGACTAGTGGTTATTCTAGGAATATGAGAATTGAAAGTAAACTATAACTGATTAAGAGAATTAGAGAAAGAATAATAAATTTTAAAAAGCGAAATGTGAAGTAAAATAGGACACCTCAAGAATGTTTGAAAAACTTTTTGAAACCCTGGGCAGAGAACTATATGATACAAGTCACAAAAGTCTCGAAAGATGCAAAATGCTTGCAAATGATTATGGCAAGGGAAAACACACCATTTTAAGAGAAAGGTCAAAGTAAGGTGAACAGAGAAACACATATTGTGTAGAAAGTGACTGCAATTTAGAAATGAAAAATGACCAGTAAAGTTAACTGGTGGTAATTTTATAACAAGTTATATGTTCTTTATATAACTCATCTAGAGAAGCAGTGAGGTCATTTGGTGATCCTGAAATAAAGAGTACACTAAAGGCTAAGAAGATTATAGTGGAGAACTAAATAATCTTTTCTTTCTTTCTTTCTTTCTTTCTTTCTTTCTTTTTTTTTTGCCTCAGTCTATACTGAAAGGACTTAAGTGAAAGCAGAAATGGTTTTGAACTGGGCAGGTTAGAGGGACCAGATCTAATCATACTAAGTGCACAGAATACCTAGTAGATAAACTTGAAATAGATAAATCACTACTGAGGGATGTAACCCACTTAGACATTTTGAGGCAATTCAAGCGTAAACATTCTACAGTTAAGTAAAATGAGTAGCCTGTCCTTATAAGAAGACTACCATGCTGGAGAAATGCACAGTGCCAATGTAACTCCAATCCACAAAAATTGTTCTGGAATGACTCCTCAATGCTAGAGAGATAGTGTCCACACAACAAGCTGGTGGGATCTTTTATTAAAAAAAGTGTAAGAAAAAGTGACATATTTTTATAAAGGATAATAATAGTATGCATATTTAGTAATTTTATTTTATTCACCTATTTATATCATCATAATAGCAACTTCACAGATAAGTACTATCATTATTTTCACCTTGTTGAGGACAAAACTCCACAAACCAAGTGAATTGTGTATTTGTTACGCAAATGTTAGTAAATACATTGAAAGCAAAGACATGATCTTTGTCTTCCAATACTTAGGAAGAGTTAAATATAAAAGCACAATAAGAGAAGAAAGGTGTTATAAACTATAAGAGAGGTAATACAGTATGGAGACTACTAGAAGGAGGATATTACTTATTGTTGAGGTAAGTGGGGGCATTCTTCATTCTAGAGGAAGTATTTGACCTGGATCCTACAGGATGTACAGGGTATGTTCCATACTAGGAAGTTCTAAAGGGCATTTTGGCAAACGATAATGATTGAGAAAATAAGAGAAATGTAAATATTTTAATTTATCTTATTTTTAAGATTTTATTTATTTATTTAACAGAGATCACAAGTAGGCAGAGAGGCAGGCAGAGAGAGAGAGAGGGAAGCAGGCTCCCTACTGAGCAGAGAGCCTGATGCGGGACTCGATCCCAGGACCCTGAGATCATGACCTGAGCCGAAGGCAGCAGCTTAACCCACTGAGCCACCCAGGCGCCCGAGAAATGTAAATATTTTAAAAAGAGAGTCAAAGTTATCAATTTTTGGTTTTATCATTCATACACAGATGATATGATTGTACATAAATAATAAGAAGAATAAACCCAAATCTTTTGGAATTAATAAAATAATTCAATCAGTTAGAAGGTTAGAAGAGACACATCAATGGTTTTCTTAAACATTATCAATATCCAATTAGAAAATGTGTAATGAAAAGATCTAGCTCACAACAACAATAAATTTTAAAAGTCATAGAAACAAATTGAATAAGTGATCTGCAAAACAGGAAACTATAAAACTTGAAAAATGAGTACAGAAGTACTTGGATTAATGGAGAGCCTTGCCAAGACAAACAATGGAGATAATCAAGATGGAGATATTTCAATTCTCCCCCAACTATTTAAACAATAAAAATCAATGTCAGTCAAATCTTATGTTTTGGTGGGTATGAGGCAACACAGTTTACAAAATGATTCTAAATTTTACCTAGAAGAATACATGTAAAAAAAAAAAACCCTCCAGAAATACAGTAAAACACTTAAAAGTGTAATAATAATTAAGAACAGTCTCCCTCTGCTGATGGCACCAAAACACAGGTATTGTTCAAAGGAAGTTTCCTGAAAGTGTGAGGCAATGGAAGAAGGGGAGAATCTTGAGAGAAATGAAGATGGACAATTGTTCTATAGTAGAAATAATAAAATCCACAACAGACTTGTTTGCTGTGTCCCTGGGCTGCTGGAACAGAAGATGCTTTTAAGAAGGACCTTACAAATGATTTTTTAAATATGACTTTGAACAAGAGTCAGTTTAAGTTATGATCAAACTGGGCAGAGTTTAAGATGTTTATCAATAAAAGAACATACAGCATCATTAAGGTTAACTAGAACATTTGGGATACCTTTGTAAAATACTGATAACTGCAGAAGACTAAATGGCAGTCGAATCTCCTGATGCCGTATAGATTAGATATTTCTTCCTTTAGGATCACACTGCAGTGGAATGTCCTATAAAACTTGCAGATTAAGCTCACTGGGGAGAACTCATCACAATGTGTGCCCCCCCCTTCTTGGCAATGAAGAGACGTGGCATTATACTTAAATTGTGAAATTCATTTTGGCTGAGAAAGCCGGGTCTTGAAATGTGCTTGCCAAGAGAGTAAAATGATACAAATATGCATGCTGAATTATACATAAATATGCATATATACATAGCCACCCACACATACCATGTTTGAATGATAAATAGACCAAAGATTGGTATTGAGCTATTTAGATAGATAGTCAAAGGGTAGTCTAGGAAGGCTCAGGATGCATTGTACTTCAGGAGAACTTTAAGCTTCCACACGCAGCAGCATGTTTTCCAGAACCCATTTAATCTGAGTTCAAAGGGATTTGAGGCTCGTGAACTGTTAGGACTTGAAAGATGAGAATGGGCTGCCAGTGACAGAAGCCACAAATCTTGAGCATATGGAAAGGGCTGACCCGCTGTGCTCCACACAGGAGAAATTTGTCTCTCTTGGCTTTTTAGGAGGTGCTTGTACTGAGATCCTGGGAAAGAACAGCTCTACCAGCAAAGCCTGAAGTGACAAACACGTTATTCACAACACCTTGCAATTTAAGTTTGAGGCTGAAACTAATGTGCTGGGAAAGAGGTCAATTGGAACAAACAAAGGGGAAAAGAGCTCCACAGCTGTAACTTTCACCATCAAAACTTCTCAACCCCCTTTATATTTCAAAGGGGAGAAAGAAAAGGGTTTGAGGAAATAGTCCAGTTTCCCTCTAAACAAAATAAAATGAAAATATTATGGTAGAGTCCACCTTGTGAAACTGACAACTGATACAGGGGGAAGTTAGCTTTGAAAACCTTGGGAATGAAGTAGAGATGGGCTCTGGCTCATGGAAAAAGGTTTATTTGATTTTGGGTTTATTTGTATTTTTTAAGCAAGGTAAAATTACTAAAGGTCGAATGATAGATGAGTCTTAATTTGCTTCCAGTTTCTCATTTACCTGTGATTTTTAAAGGAACTGATGGTTTACATTCTTTGCCTTTGCTCTCTGAGGCTGTGGAAGATCCAAATTCCAGGGACCTGAAGAAGCTCAGCTATGCTTGCGTTGCTAGTGCTGCGAATTAGCTTCACCAGGTGACACTTGTTGCCTTATTAGGCAACAGTGGAAATAATTTGGATCTCTAATTGCTCTCAGGATAAGAGGAAACACCTGCACCCTCAGTCATCCCTCATCTCTAAAGCAGGCTTATGGGATTCTTCACAAACTCACTGGTATTATGATTCCTCAGATCAATAATTGCAGTCCTTAAATTCTATTCCCTATGATGAGTATTTTTCCCTCCTCATAAAGTCATTTTTCATTTGTCCCTGTGAAATATATATCTTAATGAAATAATGGGCCCCCAAAAATGTGTTTCTCTTTGGATGACACACTGGTATGGCTTGCTGGATAGAAGATGAGGTAAAACATGAAGGCGGTGAGGATAGTGATTAAAACACCGGCTTTGACAGGGCAATAACTATAAAATCTTGCTGCTAGTAATAATCTCTGCAATACAACCAGAATATCAGTGCACCATATGTCACAGTGTAGCAATTCATCTCTACGAGTGTCACTTACTTAAGCAGGTTCCAGAAAAACCTATCATTATTTTTAAGTGGGGGGAAAGAAGGACACAATTCCATCACTGTACTACATTAGTCACTCCAGTTCAATCCTTCAGTTAACTTATTTATTTTCATAAAAAGGCATCTATATCCTTCAAGCTATTAGATCAGATATCATGATCTCTCTGGTCTACATTTCTTGTGGTTATCCTTTGGATCATTTATCCCTTATTCCTTATGCAGCCTTTTCTGAGCGTGAGCTTGTTTTTGAATCTTGTTTAATTTGAACAAGCAAAAAGTTTCTGAAATGTGCTAGTAATTATTCAATATGTGCCATTTATTATTATTGGATATAAGAGGAATTAGGTACCTACAGCTATAGAACCAGGTTTGATTTAAGGCCAGAACAGAAACCAATAGCAACAAAAGGACAAAACAACAACTTGGCCAAGAGAATCTTTAGAACTTAACAATAATAGTGGTAACTTGTCTTTGTGTTGAGCCTTGACAAGGGGAGCCCCTTGCATTACAGCAAAGGATCAGTGACTAAAGTTAATTATTACTCCAAGTCAGAGAGCAACAGACCTTGATAAAAAATAAATTAATTATATTGCTGAGGTGAAAGTGAAAAAAAAATAAATTTCCCTAGCAAATATTTGTCAAAAATACCATCCAGGGACTATGATGCAGCTTATAAATTTAATGATTATCATTTCAGAAGGACCTGCTTTACTTTGCATATTATAGCTCATGTTAATAAATTATTGGAATTAATGGGTTTCTGTGACTCAGTTCCCCCTCTGTAAAATGAGGGTAATAGTAATATCTACCTCAAAGGTTTGTTGTAATTAAAAAAGTTAATATATGTAAAAATGCTTAGAACATTTCCCAGATCATAGTAAATGCAATACAGGTGGTTGCTACTATTGTTTTGTTGCATTTATAAGAGTTAATTATGGAGTCATAGCAGACTTAATTCAAATCCTAGACTGCCAATTACTTGCTGGGTGATAGTGAGATCAATTGGCAAATGACTTAACCATTTTAAGCCTCTATAAAATAGAGACAGTGACAATTTCTTCCTCAAGCTGGGAACAGTAGATGAGACCATGTATGGTAAGCCCTTACACCAGTTTCTGGCACAGAGTGAGGCATTTTTAATAATAATAAAAGTATTTGTATGTCCATAATCTTTGCCACATTACAATCAGAAAATTAATCTATCCAAGTAAATAGAATATGCTCTTGTTTCCCAGCCTTTTAAGCTAATGAATTACACCAAAATCCACTGTCTTTTCCCTGAGTACACCCAGGCAATCCCTGGTTGCTTCTATCTCATACGGTGCTTTCTCAAGATTTTATGAAAAGATCTGAAACAAATAAATTATTTGAATGAAATGGATGCAAATATATATATATACATGTACATATATATGTATTTTTTTCCTTCAAATCTAAGGTAAAATGTAGCTGGCTTGGAAGGATGAGACAAGTTGTAACATACTCCTCTTTCAGCACTTTTCCAACAAGGTGGTATTTCAAACTCCCCAGCAGATGGGGGGGAAAAAAAAAACAAAGCATGAGGACAGCTTGTTAGAAAAAGACTCAGACTGTTGAGTCCATCATATCTCCCTTTTTCTTTCCTCATTAATTCCCTGATCCTTATTCCATTATAGAACTTAACTATCTCAATAGGCAAAAACTGTGTCTAGTCCTCACTACTGCACTTTAGAGGCTTGTACAGTTCTTGAGGCATAAGCCAAGAGGTTTTCCCTAAATGAGAAACCGGCGGGAAACTTTCACCTGCTCTGCAGGCGAGCAACACTTTTCAGTGAATCTCAATGAACTCAGTACAACTGCTCTTTTGTTTCAGTATTTGATGTTGCAGGTAGAGAAGATATTTCACTCCTATGAGTACTATAGGTCGGACTACCTCATTCAAACAGAAACATATCACCAAAGATTTAAAAGAAATGGATGAAAGAGAAAATATGGCTATACACTGAAGGAAAAAAAATGTGTTTTATTTGGTTTTTACATGGATGGAATATTAGCTACCTAAATCAGACCTACAGAGATGTGCACTGAATCTGTTTTGTACTCCCATATCTTTCACTCTTGTTGAGATTAAGCCAGTGGTGTTCCCATGGAGATATCTCACACTGTTCACTGAGGGTTTCTTTTCTAATTAAGGATTAATGCCATCTCCTAATTACAGATTGTGGCAGATTCAATAACACGAAGGATAGTCAGAAACTTTGAATTCCTGTGGTTTTCTTTTCTGTCTGTTACTAATTTTTGGGGCTAATTTGCAAATTTACCTTACATTGTCCTTACCAATAACAGGGAATACATTCTAAAACAAAGAAGGAAACTTCTGAAAAGGAAAACCACTTGGGTGGCCTGTGTACCAGACCAACCCACAGAGATACTTTTGCCTGCAAATGTTTTAAAAAACATTTAAACTATTATGTTAATATTTAAGGAGTTTTGAGAAGTAATGATTTGGAACAACTTGAAATGTGGCAGCATTACACTAGAACACCTGCATGACCAAGGTTGGCCAAGTATCTAATGCTTCATTTAGATGGGGCATGGGCTTTTCAGCTTATCAGAGTTTCCATAATGCTCTCCTATCTTATCCATCTTACCTTTTATCCATTTACTGTACTTAAAATGCCTCTTTAAGCCTTTGATTTTATGACCTCTACCTCCAATTATTGAAAGACAAAACCCTTCACCATTATGTCAACCAAAAGCCAACCAAACAAAAATGATTGTTCAGGTCACTCGGTTACTGGTGCTGGGGTTACACTGACCAATATGATCATCTCTGTTCTCAAGGAGGTTGGAATCTAGAAATGGTGATCAAATGTATTCCAACGATAATATAAATAGTTCCATAAACCTCCTTTGTGCAGCTTACAAAGACACATAGTTTGGTAGTTTGGACATATGAGTAGGGAGAGAGAGAGGGGGGAAAACCATAAACTACTCATCAAAGGGTATTTCTAGGTCAGCTCTGTCCAGGGAAAATATAATGCAAGCCACAAAGGTAACAAACATTTCTAGTAGTCATAGAAAAAAAATTCAAATTAATTCTAATAACAAATTTTATCTATCCCTAAAAATCGAAAATATCATTTCAACAGTAATCAATATGAAATACATGAGATAATTTACCTCTCATTTGCATACTGTCTTTGAAATGCAGTGTGTATGTCCCAATTCAGACTAGCTATATTTATGTGCTCAGGAATCACATGTACTTAGGATAGCAGAACACATCACTGCAGAAAGTACTACTGACAGTACAATTCTAGAGCACACTCCAAGCAGAGGGAACCACAGAAATGCAGGCACACCGAACATATGAAAGCCCCAGTCATTTCCTGGAAGTACTATGTCCATTTCAATCTGATATGGGTCAAATATGTAAAAGTAACAGGCATAGGAAAAATACTAGATAAGTTATACAACAGTTTGGGGCTGCAAAAACAATAAAAAGTTTTCAAACTACCTTAATGCACATTATTAATGCTGAATAAAAAAATTATAAGTAAATCACCAAAATTTTTAAATTTCTAAGAAAATTCTCCAATCAATTAGTGACATGTGCACCTTATGTATGAAATTACTGGCTCACATAATTTAATAGTCCAGAGATAGCCCTAATTTCTGGAAGAGACAGATTTAGGTGAATTGACTAGTTAGGATATTTTATATCTTATAAATACAACCATTATGATCACTTATATAAAAGTCCATTGCACTATTTCCAGGAAATTTCAAATTACCTTTTAAATTTTTTCACTAATTTTACTCTTGATGCTTTCATTTAAAATTTAGTTCAATATATTTTCTATGATTTAATGAAAGGTATATAAGCCTTTTTTATTAACATTATTAAGATATAAAGAATAAAAGTATAAGGACAAAGATATAAGTGGATAAAACATCATGAATAGGTATTCTGTGTGATATCTGCACCTTGTCTTACAAATTGATGTCATCTAGTTTATTACTTCTTGGTAATTCCTTTCCAACAGATTCTCAGGTGTTCAGGTGTTCACTTATTTTCAGAATTATTTCCTTTTGAAGAGTTCTTTCTGTTTAATAATATTCTTCTATTCAGGCACATATACTGAAATAGTTAACCTCAAATAAAATATTCAATACTTTGAGAGAAATTCATAAATATTAGTGGGAAAATACCTCCAATTTACATAGTTTCTTTCTTCTTTTCCTTCCCTATTTCCTTCCTTCCTTCCTTTCTTCCCACTTTCCTTCTTTCCTTCCTTCTGCTTTACACCCAGCATGGAGCCCAACATGGGCTTGAACTCATGACCCTGGTATAAAGACCTGAGCTGAGATCAAGAGTCAGATGCTCAACTGACTGAGCCACCCAGGTATCCCCTTACTTAGTTTCTACTTGGACAATAACAGCATTTGCAGTAAGTATCCCAAAGTTTTATTTATTATATCAAAATATAAAATCAGTCTAATTTAAATTAGTTTAAAGCTTTATACAATTGCTGTATCATTATATATAATACAAAGTTAGATTTAAAAAAAACATAGTATCATCATAAATTGATACTGTATTCCAAGTGATAATTTTCATAGATAGTTGTCATGGAACCATTTATGTCTTTTGATATTTTATAAATATCAAGTGTTATCATCCTAATAATGTAGTATTAATATAATATAATGGCACAGGATTGTAGAGAAAGAGGCTAGGTTTACAAAATTGCAATTACTTAGGAAAGTCAGAGTTTAAAAGCAGCTTCTGCTAAGTCCTGATTTAATTTTTATTTAATAGAAAGTAAATACCTAACAAACTGCTTTACATATTTTTATAGGCAAATAGGAATTAAATTACCAAATAATTTAAAAATTATATTTTTATTCCATTATCCCAAGGTATCTAAATAGTCTCTTGAGTCTCTTATCTCAGAAAAGGAGATTATTGAGGCGATTTTGCAAAAGAATCAATGAAAACAATATTTTAGCTTAAATTATCAAGAAAATTAAGGACTACGCATATGTTTACTGAATGAATTACCTTCAAGCTTTACTGTTATGAAAGTGCTGTAAAATACCAGTCATTTAACTTGCGATAATGCAACTATAATGTTGAGAATCAATTGTGTACATTTTAGTCACTTAATAGATAACTGTTGAATGAATGAATGTATACATGGCAATCATAATCTTTTTGTTTTGTTTTGTTTTTTGTTTTGTTATTGTTGTAGCTATTGTTAATGATTCTATCCTAATGTAGAGTATTGTGCCAAGATAGAATAGTTCCAAATGAAGACAAGTCAAAGTAAGAGGTTTACTGTATTCAATCAACAGTACTGAATGCCAACATTTCCTGCTCACAATAAAAGGTACTATTTTGAATTGCCTTCTTCTGAATACCTGCCTAAAATTGTCTAGAGATTCCAAAGGTACAAGTTAACTACCACAGTTCACAGAGCATATCTTTAACTTAGATCTTGTAAAAATTCCCACACTCCATATTTGCAGATTCTAGTTCCGTAGGACTCATTGTATAAGGACTAAGAATCTGTATTTTAAACAAGTAAGCCATATAACTTTTTTTTTGCTTTTTTTTAAATATTTTATTTATTTATTTGACAGTGAGAGAGGGAGATCACAAGTACAGAAAGGCAGGCAGAGCGAGAGAGGGAAGCAGGCTCCCTGCTAAGCAGAGAGCCTGATGTGGGGCTTGATCCCAGGTCCCTGAGACCATGACCTGGGCTGAAGGCAGAGGCTTAACCCACTGAGTCACCCAGGCCCTGCCATATAACCTTTCATCTGGCCATTCTTGGACAGTATACAAACACTGTACTCATCCACTTAAATATATAATAATCTTTAGGCAATACTTGTTTTGTACACTACTTCTACCCATTATCCTTACTGCCATGTTCACTGTAATACAATTAATATTATGTACTTGTCATTAATTAATGGCAGTGACATAAGAATTGATTATAGAGGGGCGCCTCAGTGGTTCAGTCAGTTAAGTATCCAAGTCTTGGTTTCAGCTCAGGTTGCAATCTCAGGGTCCTAAGATGGAGCCCCGTGTCAGCCCCCTGCTTGTGATTCTGTCTCTCCTTCCCCCTCTGCCCCTCCCCCATGCTCATGTGCATGTCTGTGCATGCTCTCTCTCTCTTAAATAAGTAAATCTTAAAAAAAAAAACTGACTATAGAAAATATTACATATATTCCTTAAAACTGCCAAAGATATTATAAAATATTATATTTTATTGAATATATCTTAACATATTTAAAATATCTGTTGCTTCTTGAATATCCAAAAAAATTGAATGTTCAGCTATAATAAACAATTATCATTAATATATTCTTCCCTCTGATTAGCATAATTCTTTCTCTCTCTCTTTCTCTCTGCCAAAAACAAATGCATATCATAATCATAAGGAAAATAGTTTGAGAATCCATAGACAGGCACTCTACTAGAATGGAATCTTATTGGACTCTAATGTTAATTTTGAACGTGTTTACTATGCATTTCAGACTTTGACTCTCAAGTAAGCTGAGAATCACATCTATAGGTAATGAGATGAGGTCATCACCAGAAGGTAGATTAATAAAGTAAAAGTACTACCTACCCTGCTCTCAACTAGTCTCTGCCACCAGATCTACAACCATCCATCAATAAACCAAACAAATAACACAAATTCCAAATTCTCCTCTAAAAGAAAAACTCCTGTTTCCTTCACTTACAGCACTTTTAACATCAAATGTGTGGGGTTTTCTCACTCATTGAGCAATTCTGACATTCTCTGGAGTTAGCTCTGAGACCACAGTTAAGGGCTCAGCAGCACAAGACTGCCCCTAATCGCAAATCCAGACCTCCCATACTTTCACCAGCTAGCTATAAATTAGAGTTCCCCCAACCCCCTTCTTTGCTACAATAGCTCATGGAACTCAGGGAAACATTTACATTTATGAGTTTATTACATTATGAGTTTATTATAGAAATGTAAAAGATGGATGGAAATTAAGATGGACACACTAATCTTTCAGCAAGGCTTGACTTTGAACAAATTTTTCTCTTCCTCATTCTCGAAGTCTCTCTCTCCCCTTAACTTGTTGTTCTGTAGAATTCTTTGTTCCAGGAACTCAGTATCGATATTGACATCTTCCTGACCTTGATGTATACTTAATAACAAGAATCAGATGGCCCGTGTCAGCACTAGTCATGACACCACCTTGAAGAGATGAGGAATAAGGCTGGCAGCTCATACTAGATTGCTATCGAAACCACCCAGATCCTATATTTTCCTATAAAACCTTTTTACCCCAGGTGGGCCTGCAGTTTTGAAGGCTTTACCCTCCTACAGCCTCCTTTGCCTAGCAAAGTAATAAGACTATCCTTCTTCTTTATCACCAAACTCTGTTTTTATGTTACGTTTCAGCTCTGGAGCATAGAGGTCAGTTTTCAACAATATAATAAAACATACAGATTATAAGACAGATAAAGAGGTACATAAGGCAAGACATAAGGAATGTGCACAGAGCTTCCATACCTTCTCTGGATGCATCATCCTCCTTCCACCTATTGTGTTCACCTGGAAGCTCCCCAAACCCATGCTATTATGGTTTTTATGAAGGTTCCATTATACAGTCATGAAAAAATTACATTACTGGCTATTGGTGATTCACTTAGTCTCCAACCTCTTTACCTCCCCAAGACTGGGGGATTGTGTTGACAGTCCCAACCCTCTAATCACATGATTGGTTTCCCTAGCAACTAACCTCTTTGTCCCAAGGGTCAACTCTTTAGCATAAACTCAGATATAATGAAATAAGGCTTAGTATGCATAATAAAAATATTCTTCTCACTCTTATGATCATTTATGAATCTCCACCAAAACAAACAACCCACCCCCCAAAAAATTCTTAATCTTGAGTGAAGTATGTACTGAAAACTTCAATACCTGAGTTTACATGTTTAACTACAGGACACATGTCACAAGGGAACATTTGTCAGCATTCCTTCCTTTGCACATTGGTCAACACAAGTAATTTTAGATGCTAAATAATTTCTAATTACCTAAATTCTTAGGATGATAGAAATGCTTTAGTCCTGTAGCTCTTTTTTTTTTTCTTATCATCCCAAATAAAGTACAGATTCTAATAAGGTGATGACACATAAGGCAAACACAACCATAAAATATGTAAGATATACTATTAAAAATTATTTCATATATATTACTCTACCTTAAGTAACCAAGCACTTAGATGCTTCCTATGTTTGGGTATAAGCACTCATTTCCCTATGTGAGGTCATGTGTTTGCAGATGATGATCCAAGTCAGAGTATTTTGCCCCTAGTGTCTTCATTCAGAGTATTTTCCTGTGGTGTCAAAAGTAGATAAATGCACCTAATTACTAGATTGTACATCCTGATATATGTTTATTTGACTGGACAAACAACCCACCAACTGTACAATTTTCTCTTCTTAAAAAGCATGGTAATTTAATTGCAAAATATATGTTAATCACTATTACCATTGAGATTTTTCATATGTCAAGTTGGGATGCCTGGAATGATTTTGTTGTCAGCAATCAGGCAGCTTACACTAGAAATCCTTTATGGAAATACATTAACATTTTCAATACAATAGAACCCATAGTCCCTCTGTCAGACCAAGGCAATATGCCAGACCAAGTACAGACTTTTATAAAATAATAATTTGGTAGATATAGAGTGTTCCCAATAAGAGTAGGGAGACGTAAAGCCTGGGCTATAATACTGTAGAAAAGATTTTATAAGACATTAAGAAGAACAAAAATTTGAAAATGAAGGGAATAAATAGAATGTACTCTTCCAAATTACTGTACAAGTTCTTTTGAAGTCAAAATATTTGTTGCAATAACTAAAATTTGAAATTGAGGGGTTGTAATCATCAGAGGAGTAGTGAGAACTCACCAGCATAAGGGTGCTCCTATTAGCATCTCCTGCAGTAACTGTTATTTTAATTGGTTGAAATAAACTATAATGCCTCAGGCCAATGATAAAAGTGTAGAGGGTAGCAGCTTTTTTCCCTTTAAGAAAGAGACCCATTAAGAAAGTTTATACCTTGAGTTAAAAAAAAAAATCAAAAAGGAGTACTGTTACTTATTTGTATCATTGCAAAATAAACTGAAATCTCTTCTCTCTGTGCCCGCTCCATGAAACTATCACATTTCAGATTTGTATTTTACCTTCATTTGGGGTTGTTTTCTAAGTAGGAATTTATCCAAAATTGCCTCCAAACCTCCACCTCTGCCTTACCACTTTATTCCCAAAGACTTGAAAACTCTAAAGCATTGTTATTTTGTTATAAATTCTTTTTTAAAAATATTTATTTATTTATTTATTTGACAGAGAGAGAATGAGAACAAACAGGGGGAGCAGCAGAGGGAGACAGAGAGATGGAGAAGCTGGCTCCCCACTGAGCAAGGAGCCTGATTCAGGGCTTGATTCCAGGACTCTGGGATCATGACCAGAGCCAAAAGCAGACGTTTAACGGACTGAACCACTCAGGTGCTCCTTGTTACAAATTCTAATTAATATGGTGAGTACATATAAATTTCTGGTAATTTATATCCTTTAAAAACGCACTTGGTTTCATTTCTGATACATTCAAGAGTATACTTTCTAAGTACAAACTATGCACTAATCATATGAGTTTTCAGAGGTGAAAATGCTATTCCTCTCAAGTTTAAAATGAAGGTAATGAAATGCAACTGAAATTTCATGAACTGGTAGAAAGAATAGAAGTGCTATTTAAGAAATATATTTTACCTGGGTATAAGCTGAATTTCAGTTTTGGGGTAAAGAAATGAAGACCTATTAGGAATAAAATATGTTAGTTTAGAAGAAAGGGCATGAAAGCTTGAGTGAGAATGAGGTTGCAGTGGGATTCTGCAAAAAATGGATAAAAGACTTGATTTAAAAGTAGAAACAATAAGATAAATGACTGTGTAATCAGGATAGGAAAAGATATGAAGTATCAACAAATAATTATGTAAATAGTAGAAAGCCTGAAAGGCTGAGAGAACTGCAAAATTCGAAAAGGATTATTGAAGTGAACAATGATTAGCTCACATGGACATATGACACAGCGATGGCAAACATATTTGTTTAATATTTAGAGATCTACATTTCCAGACATTTGTGAATGAGGAAGTACTAAAAGCAGTACAAGAGAGATTCACTTACAGATTAAAACTTCAGTAGTCTCAGAGACTAAAGAGTGTTTGGCTTCTCAAAAGATATGATGTAAATATTATAGTGAAAGCACAGTGTACATATATCCGTTCAAAACACCATCTAGTATAGAATCTAAAAAAATTATGTTAACAGATTGAATATCCAAACAAGGTGATAACAGTGATAATTAGTTCTGTAATTTCAAGCACTATGGCTTGATAATATAAGAGACATTGTGATAAATACACCAAAGTTTTCCCATACCTTCCAAGAATTAAACAGTGAAATATTTTAAGAATTAAACCAAACTTTGGTCTTCCCTAACTTATCCTATAATTCTGTAAGCTGTCTGTTTTCTTCACAAGGCTCACTTTGGAGCTACTCCCATGTTGCAGCTGTTTTGACAAAGGCTTGAGCTAATCAATTTGTTGGTGACTCTCCTCCCCTAATCTTCATAACAGGTTAACCTTACTTAGATGGTTCTACATCTTGAGGATGCTATACCAGCTTCAGTTGAATCCAAGTCCTACTACTTTCCAAGCAATAGATTTATAACTCCTTCTGGAGATGGGCAAATTTACCCAGAAATATACCAGAAGGAAAAAAAAAGAGAGAAGATAAGCCATGTTATATATGGGGGAATCTAAGAAACAGACTCAGGTGAAAAAGTGCCATTTACCTGATGTGGTTTTTTCTACAAGACTGCAAGTCACAAGAAAATGAACAAAAAGCTTACACTTTAACAAAGATTCTTTGTTTGACCAAACTTGAGTCAGTCTCCTAAACCTTATTCTAGGTACATCTGTTCACTTTCTTATGAAATTCAGTTGGAACAAAAACCCTGCTAGGTCACTTTAACCATAAAACCCCACCCTCAGTTTCTGATCACATTTGATATCTGAACAGGTTCCTCATTCTCAACCATTCCCCAGATGATATCTGATCACTCTGGACTGTCTTCAGGAAGAATTCTGATGATTCCTTTTAGCAATTTTCTATCCACAGACTCCCACCTTGCTCTTTGGCTTTAAATTCCCACTGGCCTCTGCTATATTCAGAATTGAACCAATCTCTCTCCCCTATGATAAAATCCCATTGCATTGGTACCTATATTTATGGTCATGGTCCATAATCATGTCTACCTTACCATTTTTAACAAGTGTCATTGATTTTTTTTGTTTCTTTAACACCTTCTATCATATGAAGGCTATCACCCACATTAAGATGACAATAGTAACTGAAAATTATTTATATTCATTTTATAACAACCTAAAACACATCTACTTCCATTTAAAACTGAATGAACTCCTTCTCTGGAAAAACAGAATCTTTGTGTCCGTAGAAATTCAGTGGTTAGATGCCTAAGTATCAAACATACCACATCATTCATGTCAACATACCACATCATTTAAAGCAACTTCTTTA
Organism: Mellivora capensis; assembly: GCA_004024625.1. Taxonomy (NCBI): domain Eukaryota; kingdom Metazoa; phylum Chordata; class Mammalia; order Carnivora; family Mustelidae; genus Mellivora; species Mellivora capensis. The sequence continues at coordinate 1,813 of PISX010015291.1, read as the reverse complement.
GAATAAATGATGAGAAATCATCAGCAGAATTCCCAAAGATGATACAATATAGAAACTATTGTATTTCCTACCATAAAATCATTCCATTTATAAGGACTTTAGTAAAATCTTTCCAATTTGGGAAGTTAATTTTATTTTTTTATTTTAGAGGTAAGGGAAAAATAAAACTCTCTTTACTATGAAGGACATTTGTAGAAAATCTTAAAAGAAATACATGTTGACAGACCTACCCGTGGTAAAGAACAGGTTTTCTGATGATTGGCGCCAAGATGAGGATTTCCTGCAGATTAAGGTTTCTTAAAGTGCTTCAGGGTCTCTGTCTGCTATTTTCTTATCTAATGTATCTTCACCCCTCAGCCCTTAATGACAGTGTTCTAAGAACCTAAAAGGTGGGGGGAGAGACATTTTTGAAAAGACTGCTGAGTTACAGAAAAGTCACCTTGTGCTTGCTTCAGATGTTGTGCACTCAGGAATATGAAACAGAAATATCTTGTTATAGCACTCAACCTACTGAAAACATGGTCGGGGGGAGGGGCTGAGACACCTCCAAGATGGGTAACAAGGGAGGAGAAAGACGCTCACTGTATACATAAAGCCAGTTTGATTTCTAGAACTACACTGGCAGAAGATGCTAATGCATTTTGTTTGAGAAAGGAAGTGGCAGGGGTGAGAAAAACTGGGAGAAAAACCTAAACAAGGTCATGATTCAATATCTATTTGTGAAGTAGCCATTAAACACAGTTATAACATTGAGCAAGACCTGCCTATGCCTTCCCAGAGTTCCAGGGCGACTGGGTAAAAGATAAGAAAAATATGCAGGTATAATGCAATGGGATAAATGCGATGGCAGTAGATGAAGGGCAAGAATACGGTAGAGACTACATATTTCCTAATTTTGGGAGGAGAGATGAGGGTCAAGGAAGTCCTACCAGCAAAAAAAAAAACCCCTGCCAACCGCAGAATTGAAGGCAGGGCAGTGGTTAACCAAGTTAGAACATTAGAGACACAGGTATAAAAAATTATATACAGAAAGACGAGAAAACAAGAGCTTAAAGTGGAAAGCTACCCATGGAAGTAAAGGAAACATCTCTCACCTAAACTTCTCTGCCTTGTTTAGGAGGAGGGACCTGAAGCTTAAAATTACAATTAGATTTTGAGCAACAGGAGCAATGCCTAGCGGAGTGTCAGGAGTGTCAGGCTTACAGGAGACCTTAAGAAAGTCTTACTAAATTATTTTTACCAACTTACTTTTAACTCATTAATAAAAGCTTTTCTAAAGTTAATCTTAGAAGTGTCTCAGTTTAATGTGTTTTGGGATCTAAATCAAATGAATATATGTAACATATGTATTTTTTTTTAATTTTTATTTTTTATAAACAAATTTTTATCCCCAGGGGTACATGTCTGTGAATTGCCAGGTTTACACACTGCACAGCACTAACCATAGCACATACCCTCCCCAACCCAATGTCCATTACCCCACCCCCCTTTCCCGACCCCCTCCCCCCCGCAACCCTCAGTTTGTTTTGTGAGATTAAGAGTCACTTATGGTTTGTCTCCCTCCCAATCCCATCTTGTTTCTTCTTTTTCTGCCCCCCTAGTCCCCCATGTTGTATTTCCACTTCCTCATATCAGGGATATCATATGATAGTTGTCTTTCTCTGATTGACTTATTTCACTAAGCATGATACCCTCTAGTTCCATCCACGTCGTTGCGAATGGCAAGATTTCATTTTTTTTGATGGCTGCATAGTATTCCATCGTGTATATATACCACATCTTCTTTATCCATTCATCTGTTGATGGACACCTA
>PISX010015290.1:0-41588 GCA_004024625.1 Mellivora capensis | reverse complement strand
ACGTTAAAAAATGTTCCAATCCTTATCCCTCTGCTTTTTTATTTTCTTTATGATGCCTGTTAAGGCCTCCAGTATAGAATGGAATAGCCACAATAAGAGTGAGAATCTTTCTAGTTCTGACTGTAAAAAGAATTTTTCCAATTTCTCATCATAAGTAAGGTGTTCACTGTGAGGTTTTGGCAGAGTTAAGTAGGTGTCCTTTGATTACAATTGATGAAGATCTCTTATCACAGATCCTGGATCTTATGAAGTACTTTTTGGCCTCTTTTGAGATAGCCATGTTTTATCTGTTAATAAGTTGACTCACAATAAATTTTCCAATATTAAGCCATCCTTGAATTTCCAGAAAAAATTAATTTTTGTCCATGGCATATTTTTAATAGATTTCTGCATTCATTTTGCTAATATTTTACTTATAATATTTAAACCCATGTTCATAAGTGAGTTTATGCTGTAACATTCTTTTTTCATTTTATTTTCCCCAGTGTTTTGCATCAAAGTTATTATAGGCACATAAAATGTGTTGGGGGTCATTTCTTCTTCTTGGTTTATACAAGTTCACAAATGTTTAAAATGATCTGTTGCTTGCATTGAGTAGGAGACTACAGTTGGATTTCTTGCAGGTGCCTACTTGCTTCCCCACAGGACTGACTGGCTCGTCCTTCAGTCACTGCTCCTCTGACTGCATTCTGCCTATTTGAACAGAAACCCAGAGGTTCTGGAGGAAGGTCATCAAGATAGTGAATCATTGGCCTAGTCAGAGAGAAGTAGGGGGCTACTCCACTTTCGAGACTATAAGAAGAAACACCATAAAGATGCCCGGGCAGCAAGAAGGGAGACAAGCATCTCATCCCTTGACTAGTTCTGAAGCCCGTTTCTAGCCTCGAGAGAACTGAAGAGATGAGTTTTGTCCTGGAATAGCCTAGAGAGGAAGGGTCAAGAAATTGGGCATTAATGGCACCAGTTTATATTTCAAGCATCTGTCATGACAAGGGTCTGTGGCTATCCCATGGGCCAAGTACACACAGTGGAAGGAACTGCACTTGAACTGTCTTTGAAGGGCTGCTGTCCAGGAGAGTGGTAGGATTGAGAGTGTGGGGTGGCTTGTCAGTGGCAGAAGCCGAGGCGCTGTCACACATGACCATCTGGATAGGGAATATGCACTTGGAAGGCTATTGTAATGTCTCCAAGAACCAATATATGTGCTCACAGAGAAAGCCAGTAAGTGGGCATCAGCCCTAGAGAGGGAGCCAGCAGCCAAGGTCTAAGAGCATCTGTCTCAGAAGAGCTATTTGCCTCCTTCTCCCCATCTGTTGTCCCAGACCCAAATTTCTGAAGTCAGGGGGACCTGAAGAATCCAGTGAGGTAGGAAACAAGGGGAAGGAGTAGATGGGCAATGATGGGTTGGAGTAGCCTATGTCCCTTTCCCCATGCATAGCCCAGTCATGAGCTGGGTGAGGGAAGAAGAGTTTGGAGAGGGAGGGGAAGGGCTTCAGTTAGAATGTAAGTAAAGTTTTATTTACACTGGAGGGCTTTAATACCTTTAGCTGAGATGGACTGTGCTTGGGAGGGACTTCAGGCTGTGGGATGTGCTCGGGAGTGGAAAGAGAGTTCTGAGGGCACAGCTTTGAAGGAAGTGGCTGAAGAGCACATTGTTCGTATCCTAATGAGCTCAGTCTGCTTCTCACCCAGCTGTGTGCATTTACATGCATTTTGCTTTTGGAGACTTGAGTTCTTTAGCTGATATTTCTGTAGTTTTTCTTAAGTGCAATTATTTTTATGTTTACTATTCTATTTTGCATTGCAAAAGATAAAAGTGAACCAAGTAGTCACTTCCAGCAAAAACAAATTCTTTTAACTGAAAATGGAATCAGTTATTTCAGTGATGATTACCTAGAATGTTGGAGAATATTATAGATCCCCTTAATAGATTGGCTTTTCAACACCATAAAGAACTATAGCTATATGGCAAAGCATTTGTTTTCAGCAATTTGCATGATTTTGCTTATTAAACTATCTAGTTACATTTTGTAAAGTGTAACAAAGTGTAAGCAGAATCTTACTCTGTGTTCTGTTTATACCTTTTAAATTTCACATTCTAATGTTTTTGGTCCATCCCTTTAAATAGTATCTTATCTGAAGGTCAACTAAATGAGCCTTTGATGTCATCTCATTTCTATACCAACAATAAAATGTAACATTTATGAGCACTTAATGTTTGCCATACTTGGTGCTGGAGGCTTCCTGTGTATTTTTTCATGTAATGTCATTTTGAAACAGAGTGTATGTTGCAGGACAAGGCGAGGGGAGAGAATCTCTCAGTGTTTACTGTGTGACTGGTATCATTTTTCCTCTGCTAGAGTAGCATCTCCTGGAAATAGTGTCATCGTCTGTGCCTGGCACACAGAAGGTGCTCGATAAATATTTCCTGAATCCACACTGAATGAATGTCAAAGAACCCATATGCCCTATTTGGTGTCATATAGAGACATCACTTAACTCTCTGACAACCCACAGAACATGAATAAAAAAGAGAACACAGCACTGTTACCATCTAAAGCTATGACATCAGAAGTGATCCATAAAAGGCCATACCATGGAAGAGCCTCTGTATCCCACTAGACAATTTTGGAGATAGAGGATCAATAAAGAACCTGGACATAATATGATCTAATTTGCCTGTTGGAAAGATTCCTCTGAGAGCAGTGTGGAGGATGGAACTGAGGAGTGCCAGAATGGAGGTGGGGTCATTGGGAAGGCCCAGTGGTCCCTGAGTTTGTCTGATCATCAGAGCCTCTTGCAAAATATCATAAAACACAGATTCCTGGACCCAAGCCCACATCTACTGAGTAGACTTTCTGGTGGGAGTCTAGACATCTGTACTCCTCATAAGGCTCCCCAGGTGACTCACGTCAGCCAGGCCTTGGAGCCCTTCTATCTCATCACTGCAATGTGACACGTGTTAGATGATAAGGGCTTACCCCATTTGGGGAAGAACCTTTGTCTACCTTGGCTTACACAGGCACTCTTTCAGAGATGTTTTGTCATTCAAAGGTAAGAAGATAACTTACGAAAAATGTGTAAGAGATTTAAGGGGCAGTATTGAGCACAAAACTCTGTGACACTCGGTATTGGTCTTACATGCTCTGGATCTATTCTTTCCCAGCCCATTTTCAGTAGAGAGCAACTGCCATGTCCAGGCACCAGAAGGACAAGAAGGGCAATGTAACCAAAAAAAGTCCAAGGACAGTGAAGATGACCTGGAATTCTGGAACAAGCCCTCTTTGTTTACTCCTGAATCTCGATTGGAAACACTTAGGCATATGGAAAAACAGCGGAAGGACCAAGAAAAATTAAGGTATTTCATTTTTTCCTATCATTGAGAGAGATGCAGTGCTCTCCTAGGGATTATATTTTCGTGACTGCACGTGATTTTACTCTTTAACTGCATTCAATCTTTGCTAGCTATCATGCATTGACTTTGCTTCTAAGTTCAGCTCCCTGTTGCATTGTATCTACTAACAATTGTTAACATCAGATTCTCTTCCTTAGGATGTCATGAATGATGGCATTTTAGGTAGTTTTGTCTGGATATCTTTAATTTTTTAACAACGTTCAGTGATTCAAATGCAAGTATGGCCCGGGTTAGAGATAATGATTATCACACCACCTAGAAAAAGGGCAGTTTGTGGGGTAAGTTCCTTTGCGTCTTATAATTTGCAAAATTAGAAATTTGTTTCACTGGGCATTATATTTTCCTAATACAACTCTCTTAGACACTCCACAGTATACTTTCACTTCTGAATTGTTTAGATATAGCTTGATGATTTGTTAGAAGCTATAATGCTTAAATTGTTATTCTCAGAGAGGCTTTTTAAAAGCTAAGCTCTACGTCATTTCATGTCATTGCTCAGGCCTAGTATGTAAAATGTGCCACTTGTGGAAATACTTCTAATTCCTGTGCCTGGGAATGGGATCATTTAACCCTGACATACCACTGTCTGCATGGCAGTTCCGAGAGTGGAGCAGTGTCTTTCCCTGTGATTACTGACTGAAAGCAAGAACAAAAAAGACTATTAGCAATCACTGCTGCTTTCATGCCATTTTGTTCATTGGCTAGATGATAGGGAGGTATCAAAATGAGAATTGAATTTTACCCAAAATGCTTGTTTATAAAATGTGGTAGTCTGTACACAGAGAGGCCACCCCGTGATTTGGGAAGAGCATTGGAATAACAACTGAAAATGTGGGCTCACGTGCTGACTCTGCCACTTACTGTCTGTGTGATGCTGGGAATCACCTAACTTCTCATCTGCTTCCTTATCTGCTAAACAGGGATTCTCATCCTTGCCTTAACTCCCCTGCTATGTTGTTAAGACAATCATATGAGCCAATGTGTAAAAGTACTTTGCAGACTTAGGAAAGTTCTGGAATGAATTTTTGACATGTTTTTTATAATATGTATTATCTTTCCAACATATATGCGATGTACATGCATATATACACATCATATTTATTTATGTGTGCGTAGATAAAATGTATATATGGGTAAAGTATATTGTGTAATACGTTGTATTGAGCCTGAAACCAGGAAACATTTTTTCTCCCCCAACAGCCTAAAATAAAGTACAGCTAAACTGGATAGAAATCCAAGTCACTCCATACAGTATGTGGTAGTGTACTCAGTCCCCCGGGTCCCTGAGATGTTTGCCTCTCCTGGACGTCCCTTAATTGTCCTGGGTCATGGAGAATAATGCAGTGCATGGACATATTAACTTATTGGACCTGGGGACCCAGTTTAAGATGCAGAAAAGTCTGCATAAATTTACATTTTAAAATAAAGTTAACTGATACAAAATCTGTATTAAAAGAGTAGAAATTCAAGGCAAAGAATTGCCTACAGTTCCATTTACTAAACACATTTCTCCATCTGGTCTTCCAGAGCTTGTCCGTATATGCCTTTGGAAGTTTGTATATATCTTTGGTAATGTTTAAATAGCTAGAACTTACGTTCTGCACTTTTCTTTCATGCTATCCCATGAATCTTTCCTCTCTGAACCATTTCTTTTCCTCTTGTCTGTACCTCTTTAGGTAATGAGTGTTAACAGGCTTGGGTCAATCCCACCAGAGCCCTCTCCACCCTCTACAATTGTATACATCATCTCTGCAAATGTATGATTTGGGATCTTTTAAAAAAAAATTGGAGGGGCACCTGGGTGGCTCAGTTGTTAAGCATCTGCCTTTGGCTCAGGTCATGATCCCAGTGTCCTGTGATCCAGCCCCACATCGGGCTCCCTGCTCCAGGGGAACCCTGCTTTCCCTCCCCTAGTCCCCCTGCTTGTGTTCCCTCTCTCACTGTGTCTCTCTCTGTCAAATAAATAAATAAAATCCTTAAAACAAAACAAAACAAAAATGGACTTATATTTTATGAATTTATGCTCACTAAATACATCATCAACATTTTCCATCAATTTTTTGAGCTGTAGATAAAGAGTGAACACATTTTTTAACAGCTGCAAACTCTTTTATAGCATGAATACCACAGTGGAGCCCATGACTCCTCCACTGATGGGCATTCATCATAGTTCTGGGGTTTTGCCACTGCTAAGACTGTGATAAACATCTTTTTACATAGATTCTAATGTATTGGTATTTTTACTTTTATAGAATACAATCTACTTGGCATTTAAAAAATGATCATTTTAACTAAAGCAGAGGCTGTATACACAAACGGAGAATTGACAGTTATCTGGGTAAATCATGCATAAAGTAGACTAATTTAAATATTCATAGATATTTCACAAAAAGTAGGGATTCCACCACCCCCCCCTTTTTAATTATTTGCCAAATTGTCTTGGTCACATTTTTGCTTTACCGATATAGATGCAATCATCCAGAAATCTGGTTGGATTATCAACTCCCAGCATAACATTAAAAGAATGGGCTTCATAACAGTGAATTGTTGATGTATTCACAGACACCTCATCAATTTTTCTTAAACTGCTTCACAAAAATATTCCTTTTTCATTCTCTTTGTTTATTTTTCTCTCTCCCTATTGCCCCTTGTCCTATCCATCTCCAATCCAAGTGAAAAGAAGAAGAAAGTGAAACCACCCCGGATTTTGATCACTAAAGATGGGAAGGCCTTGAACGTAAATGATCCCAAGTACGTGAGACCAAAGAGATACTGTAAGAAGCAGAACATTTGGTGGTGGTCATTACGATGATTTTCACTTGCAGGTTTGCTGTGTTGAGAATGTATCTTAAATGCTCTTAACAAGGGGCGCCTGGGTGGCTCAGTGGGTTAAAGCCTCTGCCTTCGGCTCAGGTCATGATCCCAGGGTCCTGGGATCGAGCCCCACATCGGGCTCTCTGCTCAAGCGGGGAGTCTGCTTCCTCATCTCTCTCTCTCTGCCTGCCTCTCCGCCTACTTGTAATCTCTGTCTGTCAAATAAAATCTTAAAAAAAATGCTCTTAACAAGCCTGATGAGCCTAATAAGAATGTCACTGTGCATATATTTGAAAGCAGAGCATCTATGATGTTTTCAAGTACATAATGTTATATTTTATTTTCTTAGCACTCCAAACATGATCTTGACATATGGAAATCCTGGTTATTTATGTATCCCCTGAAACTTTGAACCATATTCAGTTTTCTGCCTGAAAATTCCAAGTGAATTATTCTTACGTTTATTGATGTTTAAAACTCTGCCCTGAACAGGCTGGCTGGGACTATGGTACCTCTCCTGGGTGTGTGTCTGCTTTCCACTCTGGGACATGTCTCCAAAGCACTGGGGGCCTAAGGAAAGAATCTGATATAGACACTTCAGTGACATTAATTAGAGAAGAAAAATATTCAAACCAGAAATCCTCAGGTATAATATCTACCCTGTCTGGCTGTCTTAAAAGTTAAAACTAGAAAGAAGGCCAATAAATAAATAAACAGATAAATAGATAGATAAATAAGTAAATAAATAAATAGCATTTTGTGGCCAAAATACAGACCAAAAAACCTTTGGACTAAATCTCGTTGGCTTCATTTCATTGCTCAAAGGCTGTTTGTTTCCCTTTCATTTTCTATGTCAGGACCAAGAGAAAGGGACTGTCTTGATCATCCCCAGGCATCATTTATTCCGTCTGCCTGGCAATCTTGTGTGACAGACAATATTTGTTTTTCATGGGTTACAAATCTGAGCTTGAGAGAGGGGGAGTGACTTGCCCAAGCTAATGGATGGTGTATCCGGCTTGCTCATGCTAACCCAGTTCTAGTGACTTCCATGATCAAGCTTATATCTGCCACACGACACATCCCTTCTTTATCCTGCAGAAGTTAATGATGTCAGGCATGAGGATACGGCAGTGACTATGACAGGTGTCCACATTCATTGAGCCCAGAGATCTAGTTGGAAGGCAGTCTCCCCTCAGCCTATGGCAGGGCCTGACGGAGACTCTCAGAGCTCTCTGGGCCCCTGGTGAGACCACCTCTCCTCACACCACACTGACCATATTACCTGCCCCTACTGCTAACTCTATTTAGGGGGATCCGTGAAGAACTGAATACCTACCACCTGCCCCTACTACCACCTACTTTCATCCTGCCATGGTCACCCTTCCTCCCCCTCCTGGGTCATCCTTCACCTCCCAGAAAGTTACTCCCTTATGGCTCTGTACACCTCTCAGTCCACCTCATTCTCTTCTTCCTCCCTGACCCCTCCTTCCCTGCTACCATGCCCTCTGGAATTTGTGCCTCATCAGCAAAGCCTCTATCCTCAATCTTTTCTCTCAGCATGCTTTTTATCCTCTTTCATGAATGGAAACTAAGGATTCTGCCTCTACAGCTGCCCTCGTTATTCTCCCTATGACATCTACCACTAGGAAAGTTGTACCTCTTAGCCACTTTCAGACCATTTCTCTTCCCTTTGCCAAATATTCCCAGCACATGCCATCTGGGCATACCACCCTTGTCCTTCTATAGTCATGCACCACTTCTGCTCAATCCTTATGCTTACCCTCCGCCCCACTCACTACGGAAGACTGTTGCATGCAGACCAGTGTCTTCGTCTCTGCCTTTCCTCCCATTGTCAGTTGTGTGACTTCACCCTCCATGTAGACTACCCACCCCAGCCTTGGCCTTTCTGGCCCTCTACCACCTCATTCCCCGCCATCATCTCCTCTTCAGTCCAGCCACACAATTCACTTTTATTCTCAGATTTGCCATCTTCTGTATCTCTTCCACCTCCAGAATCTTCCCTTGTGTCCCCCACTGGACACCATCCTCTATGCTCCTGGGGAGCTCTCTGCACTCCAGTCATCACCTGGCCTGTGAAGACCAAGAATCATTTCATCTCCTGGTTTTCTGCCTGCCCCCTGCCCCTCATATTCTCCCCTTCTGTCACTCTGCTGTGGTTTTATGGTTCGTCACAGAGATTCGCTCTTGACATGGATCTTCAACTCTCTTGTCCTTCTTTCCTTCCCTCCTCATCTCAACCCCATTTAAATCAAACATGCCTTCCTGAGCTTGCCCTCATGCGTGCCTAGAGGAGAACTCCCAGCTCACTTGCTTGTCTCACTGGAAATCTACTACCCTGGACCTCAAGTGGACTTCGGTGGTCACACTGTGTTTTGTTGGGTAATTCACTCCTCCAATCTCCCATAGGCTGCTCTCACCCCTTTTGTTCCCTTCTTACTTCCATTGTGTGGTCCCAACTAGGGAACTGATTTCTTACTCCATAGAGAAAAAGAAGCAGTTAGAAGTTTTCTCATCCAATTTATCAGTGTCTCTGGGTGTAGCACATATTCTCTATTCTCCTGCTGCAGTGGGTGAACTTCCCCTCCTGAATCATTCTCTCTGCGGGCATGCTGATCCCACCCCTCTTCCTGTCAAGGACTTGCTTCTGCAAAGACCCCCTTCTCTTCTGTATCATTTCTCTCCCTCCTACTAGATCCATTCATCAGTTTACAGACACTGTGATATCATCCATCTTAAAAAACAAGAAAGCTCCCTTTGTCTAGTTCTCCTGGCAGCTACCATCCTATTTCTCTGTCCCTACTTAGTAGCCAAAGTTCCCCGTGGAGATGCTGGACTCAGTCACCAGCTCCTCACTTCACTTTCCTTGAAACCATGTCTGCATATTCTGTCACCTAAAACTTTTGTAGTCACATCATTTCTGTATGTTCACATCGTTTCTATGTTCTGTGTTTATATCATTTCTGTGTTCAGTGTTCACATTGTCGCCATGTTCCATGTTCACATTGCTTTTCTGTTCAGTCACATCATTTCAAATCTCAGGCTCTCTATATATTGACCCAGCAAATTTGACCAAATTGATCATTACCTACCTTTATTTTTTTTAAAGATTTATTTATTTTAGGGACACTTGGGTGGCTCAGTCATGATCTCAGGGTCCTAGGATCGAGTCTCACATCAGGCTCCCTGCTCAGCGGGAAGCCTGCTTTTCCCTCTCCCAACCCCACTGCTTGTGTTCCCTCTCTCGCTGTCTCTCTCTCTATCAAATAAATAAATAAAATCTTTAAAAAAAGAGGTTTATTTATTTATTTATTTGAGAGGTGGGAGGGGCAGAGGAAGAAGGGGAGAGAGAATCCTCAAACAGACTCTCCAGTGAGCACAGAGCCTGACACAGGGCTCTATCCCAGGACCCTGAGATCATGACTTGAGCCACTCAGGCACCTCCATCATTACCTTCCTTCTTCTAGCAGTTTCTTCCCTTTGCTTCTGATTCTTTGACCTTCCTACTTGCTCATCTTCACAGGCTTTGCCGGACTCTCTTTGTGATGTACTTAAGCGCTCCCAGGCCAACTCCTCAGCTGCCTTCTTATTTCACATTGATGCTGTGGGGCTCTCACCAAATTCCATGGCTTTAAACACTATCTTTACATTATAACCAGACCAGTCTCTTCCCTGAACTCAAGATTTGGATGTTTAATTAGCTATTTATCCTTACCATGTGAATGTAAAGTAGGTATTACAACTTTACCATGACAGAAACAGAAGTCCTAATTCCCATGCCCACTACCACTTTCCCTCATAACATGCTTATCCCCCAGTGTTCTCCAACTCAGTAGCAAGCATCCCCCCATTTAACAAGACCAAAAACCTTGGATCCATCCTTGATTCTTTTCTCTGGCATTTTATCAGTGATTCTACAATCTCTTCCTTCAATATTACCTGAATCCAAATGCTTCTCACTAACTCCATCCCACCGTCTGAGAACCTGTCATTTGCCTCTTGCAGTTACAACAGTTTGCCAAGTAGTCTCTGTGGCTCTTCTCTTGGTCTCCTATAATCTCTTTGTTCAGCTGGATGAAGATGAAGATAGGGAGGAAAGGGCACACACTCCCTCTCTTTACGGAAATTCCTAGAGAGCACCATACAGTGCTCTCCTTCCTGGAGCTAAATCACATGACCATATCCAGCTGCAGGGGAGGCTGGAGAGTGTTGTCTTTATTCTGCATGGCATGTTCCTCATTAAAATCACGGGTCCTATTACTATGGACAAAGGGGAAGTGGACTATGGGGAATGAATAGCAATCTCTGCCATAGAAAAACTCTCTGAAATTACCTTTCCAGTGATATATGAAGGGAGAGTTCAAGTTGGCTGGCTGGACAATTGAGGAATAAGCAATCAAGTCAGAGGGGCCAACACATAAGAAAGTTCCTGAGATGAGATCACAAATGCATGGGTCATTTGAGCAACTGAAGGAGTCCTGCATGGCTGGCTTGTTGAAAGCACCAAGAGGGACAGCCACACACAGACATTCAGCTGACAGCCAAATCGTTCCAAACAATTTAGCTTACATTCTTTAATATTGTTGGATTATGTATTTTATGGAATAACATGACAAGTGAAGTGCTCAAAATAAATCAGCCAAATAATTCTGAATGGTATGTTGCCACTATGGAAGTTATATCTAGGAAGTTGAAAGTTATAAGACTTTTTTTTTTAATACTTCATTTATTTATTTGATAGAGCACAAATAGGTAGAGCAGCAGGCAGAAGGGGAGGGAGAAGGAGAAGCAGGATCCCCGCTTGAGCAAGGAGTTTGATGAGGAGTTCAATCCCCAGGACCCTGGGATTCTAACCTGAGCCAAGGGCAGACACTTAACTAGCTGAGCCACCCAGGCACCTTTGAAATCCTGCCTCTCCAGGCTCATATGGCCTCTTTCCCAGCTGGGTCAACCTTTCTGACCCTTTGTTTCATCATCTGTATGGAGGTGATAGATCATGGGCAGTGTCTCAGCATTTTCCAGGGCGATGCAAAGGTCAACAATGAAAGGAGAAAAAGAAAGATTGCAAGGAGAAAGAAAGAAGACAGGACTATTTAAAACAGAAGGGATGGGGCACCTGGATGACTCAGTCAGTTAAGCGTCTGACTCTTGATTTCCACTCAGGTCATGATCTCAGGTCCTGGGATTAAGCCCTGCACTGGGGCTCTGGACTCAGCATGGAGTCTACTTTCCCTCTCCCTCTGCTCCTCCCCCTGCTCATGCTCACTTGCTCATGCTGTCTCTCTCTCTCTCTCTCTCTCTTTAAAAGAAATAAAATCTAAAACAAACAAACAAACAACAAAGAAACAAAGAAACAAACCAAAGGGATAGAATGCTGGATACAGAGAGGCAAATACATTTACTTCCCCATAAATGATTACAGTGTTTTAGCTTGCTTCTAACAAACTTGAATGAAATAGAAAAGAAAGCTTTAACCACCAGATGTCTCTGTATCTGCACCAATGCTAATTTTTTTGTTGTTTACCTTAGGATTCTCACATATTAACAATGTAAACAAATAATTTGTGAATATATTATAGGTTTCTGTTGAATTTTTTAAATAACGTAGACATTTTATTGTTCACCTACCAAAATAACTTTGTCATTGGAGATTATTATATAATTATTACCAAGTTTACTTTTGATAATGGAGTAGGTTTTCTATACAATATTGCTTAAGACATCATCTTTCTTCCCCTCAAATGGATTGTTCCTTAGACTTGACTTCTCCTTGAATGATGATGGAAAACATAACCAGATCATCTTGGACCTTGCTGTCTATAGGTAAGGACATTTTATTAGGGATTTATTTAATGTCATTTCTTTCTGTTTTCGTACTCAATGCCATCTCTTGAGTCCTGAAGTATTTTGAAATGGAGTTTTGTTTGCCAAATGAAGACATCCTTCTTTTTTTAAGACCAAAAACATACTGTAATTTTAAAAAGTGTAAAAATGAAAACAAAAGCAGAAGTAAATAAACCCATAACCCCAGGGCTAAGAACTCTGTGATCTCTTCTTCTAAGGCAGAGTTTAAATAATTCTCAGAGCTTTGCTGCTTCCTAATGCTGATACCGCAGACCCCCTCGGCTCTCAGTACTGCCACTGTACTTTTATGTTCTCTTTCTTTTTTCCAAAACACTTTGATATAATAGTGAGCAACAGGAGGTGCCCCCCACCTTCCAGTCCCACCGGGTACTGCATCTACTACACAGGTAGGGGGACAGCCTGCAGCTTCTTTATCTCTAGCAGACAACTTTTTCCCCAGCTGTGTCCTACCCTCCCTCATTCCTTGAGGATTTTAGATTTTGGCTCACTGTCCTTCATGCTTCTGACTTCAGTGACCACTTATGGAGTCTTTCTAATTCTCCAGCTCTTTGGGACCCACCAGTGCCTCAGGACTTCGCTCCCATGCATCCTTCTGCTCCTGTGTCTTCACGCTAGGCATCCACAAGGCTTGCTGCCTCATTTCTTGTGGGCCTCTGCTCTCCATCTGATCTAAGACCGCTCCTATCCCTGCCCCAGCACTTCCTTCCACCTCTCCTGTTTTTTGATTTCTACCTGACCAACAGTATATTAACTTGTATTTTTAAAAAATGTGCGGGCAAGGCAGGAACTTTGTTTTGTTTGTTCCTCCCTCCTTGTCTCTCCAGTGCCAACACCAGTGCCTCACACCTGGAGTGCTGTGAGCTCAGGAATGAATGAATGCTTGAGTAATGAATGAATGAATGCCTGTCATGGGAGCCAGAGGACATTTACAAGCATGAATGATAATAAGGTCCCTTCTCTTTTGAAGCCCTTCTTTGTGTGCTCTATCTTATCTAATCTCCCAGTAAACCCAGTGAACATTTTATGAAGAACAGAGGGATTGTTATCCTGAAATTATCTAGAAAGGAGTAAATTTCCAGAGGGTGAATCTTGTAAGAGTAAATACAATAATCAGAGGAGCCAGAAAGTGTACTCAATAGGCCAAGGGCCAACTCTTTGTTTTTTTAATTGTAGTAAAATACAGGCCACTTAAAATTCACCAGGTCAGCCATTTCAAGTGGACGAGATTTGGTGGCACATAGTGACTTCACCAGGCTGTGCTGCCTTGCCAACACTGAGCCCCAGGACATTTTCATCACCACAAAAAGGAAACCCACACCCATTTCCCTTCACCCTGGAAACCATGAGTCTGCCTTCTGTCTCTGTAGATTTGCCAATTCCCGGTACTTCATATAAGTGGAATCACTTATGCCTCTGTGTCAACTCTTTGGGGTCTGTCTGTGTTGTAGTATGCCAGAATTTCCTTCCTGTTTGTGGCCGAGTAATGTTCCATTGTATGTCTGGACCACATTTTTGTACATCCATTCACCAGTACATGACATTTGGTTTTTTCCACCTCTGGCTCTTGTGAGGAAGGACTAGTTCTTAGTGTGTTCCTTCCTCCTCATGCCAAGACACCCCATTACACCTCCTGTTAAGTCTTCTGCCCCCAGCACTGCCAGCCCACCTGCCTTTAAAAGGCTTGTGACTCTTCTCCAGCTGATCCCTTGTCCTCTGTCCCTGCAGCAACCTAAGCTCCCTCTCTGTTGTGTTTCATTAAACATTCTGTTTCATCCTTCTAAGTCCTTTCTGTGTTTAGGCTGTATTTCCAGAGCTTAATGAATGTGTACCGCTTTCTCTTTGTAGCTATCTTGGTTCCTTCATGTTCAGTCCTCATATGAAAACTTTCCCCATCCCCCATCATGTACTTTTTCAAGGAGTGGTAAGATTTCTCCTGTCTAGGTAGTAAAATCCTTCCCTTCCCATGATTCTGTCTGAACTAATGACACTAAAATTCCTTGTTAGCTTCATTGACACATGGATGTATGAAAATTAAGTTCATTCATTCATTCATTCATTCATCCATTCATATACATTTCCTGTCTTTATCCAGCAAATATCTATAGAATACCTACTATGTACCAGGCATGGGGAGACTGTAACAGGCATGTTCTGAACACAGTCTCTGCTGTCCTAGAGCTTATGGCCCTGTGGGGAGACAGACAATAAACAGGCAAGCATCTAATAAGTAATTTCAAAGAGAGAAGCATCCTGTACGGGAAGGGCCAGAGTTCAGGAGCAGAGACCAACGGTGTGCGCAGTCTGGTGGTTGGCAGTGTTGGGGATGGTCACTGAAGCTGGTGACATGAGCTGACATTTGAAGGGTGAAAAGCAGTGGTCTCTGCAGAGAACCAGCAGAAGATTATTGCAGGTGGAGGAAACCAGCACAGGCCAAGACCTTGGATGTAGGGGCAGATGAACACTTGAGGCAGCTCTATGCATGGGCAAGAAGATGTGATCCATTAATAGAGTAGATACTCAACATGAGGTTTTAAGAAACCTTGCCTATGCTTTTTACTCTTAAAGGAATTGTTATTAAATAAAATAGAACCATGCTATGTTCACCCCAACTCTGCACTAGGCACGCAGCCTGCGTCTTCACAGCAATCTTAGAGGACAGGCATTTCGCATCCTCTTTTCCAGATGAAGAACCTGGGCTTAGAGCAGTTGAGGAATGTGGTCCAAGGAGCAGGCGGGAGTGCAGACCCTTCCTCATAGTTTGTGGGACTAAAGCCTGTGCCTGTAGCACTGGTCTCATTCTACCTGCCTTAACGTGTGTGAGTTTTGAATCATCCCTGCGTTTGCTTATGTTCATGACCAGTATCGTTAAATGTATAACTCTACAATGTCTGATTATTTGTCTAAATAAGCAAGATGAAGCCTGACTCTTTCACTCGTTCCTCAAGTCAAGGAGAACTGTCACCCCGATCCTGGGACCACAGCCATAGATGGAAGGCTGTGCTTGTTCAGCAGGAGGGGGCTTCACAGGGAGAAACAGAGCTAGTCTTCCAGGCAGAACAGCTGCAGGGGAGGGAGAACGGCTCAGGAAGCAGGAGCGGCTGGTTGCAGGCCCCAAGCGTCGTGGATTCAGCGTTCCTGGCTATTCATGTCAGGCGTAGGGGCTTAAAATAAAATATTCATGAAAGAACATGGCAAGCTGTTTTTTGCAAACCTCTGGTGTTTCAGGCCGCAGATATTTTTAGGTTAGGGGCAATCAATGCCAAGAGTACTTGTGGGTCTAAAAATGAAATTGCTGATATATTGAATTTCCTTTGGTTTAGGGATTAATGTAAGACTTAAGACCTGTCGAGCAGGGAAATTGGAAGCTTATTTCATTTAAAATGATCCCGGAATGGTAGTTTTTATTTGTACTTCTTTTAACTTAATGTTTTTGAAAATGGTAAGATTTGGTATATTTCGTGTTGCAGGTACATGGACACCTCTTTAATCGATGTTGACGTCCAGCCAACTTATGTCCGGGTCATGGTCAAGGGAAAGGTGAGCATGATGCGGTGGACTGTTCGTTTCAAAAACCAAGCCTCAAACTAAGCTAGGTTGCCTTGAAAATTGTTAACATAATATGAAAAGAGAAGAAAAGAAGCCCAATCAGAGAGCTGTTTTTTACACATGATTTTACACAGCAAGATTAGTTGTTGACTAACCACTGTGTAGCTCCATAAAATTAACATTTTTAATTTGTATCTACTGTGTTAGTACTTCTTTCAGAGCTGATAGGTGGTTATATGTGTGATAGCCTGTGCTTGAACTTAGATTCAAATCATATGCCCACTTTAAATTGTGAGTGATTTCATTTATGCAACTGTAATTTTGTTATTTTTGAAATAGTTTTTTTTTTTTTTTAAGAGAGAGAAAACAAGCAGAGGGGAGGTACAGAGGGAGAGAGAGAGAGAGAGAGAGAGAATCTTCAGCAGGCTCCACACCCAGCATGGAACCCAATGTGGGGCTCGATCTCACGACCCTGAGATCATGACCTGAGCCAAAATCAAGACTAGGACGCTTAACTGACTGAGCCACCCTGATGTAGGATAGTATTTTTTGCTGATTATGAGCATTCATAGGAGTCATATGAAGGCTTCAAAGTAGAAATATGTTGATGGTTTATGACAAGAAGTTTTATCTATAAATTCTTCATTATTAGCCATGTTAATATAAATGGACCAGTGACTGTTTCACTGTGATTGATGACTGTTCTATGGACTATTTATTAAAATAGGTTAAATAGTTCATGCATATCAAGCATCACCCAGACATTATTTTTTTCTACTAAGTCTAAGCATGTTTTTTAAAAAATGGAATGGAGAGGGGCGCTTGGGTGGCTCAGTGGGTTAAAGCCTCTGCCTTCAGCTCAGGTCATGATCCCGGCGTCCTGGGATCAAGCCCCGCATAGGGCTCTCTGCTCAGCAGGGAGCCTGCTTCCTCCTCTCTCTCTGTCTGCCTCTCTGCCTACTGGTGATCTCTGTCTGTCAAATAGATAAATAAATAATCTTGGAAAAAAAACAGAATGGAGAATCTTGAACTGGTACTGAAAATACCTTTCAAAGTAACCCTCTCATGTAATATGTCCTCCCTCTTGGGACTCTTCCTGTTTATTTTCAGCCCTTCCAGCTTGTCCTTCCTGCAGAAGTCAAGCCTGACAGCAGTACTGCCAGACGATCTCAGACGACAGGGCATTTGGTGATCTGCATGCCCAAGGTAGGCAAGGTCACTTGGATCAATTTCAGGTCTGGAGATATTGGTTCCTAAAGGAACTTGACCTGTCAGGGCTAATAAGACTTCTTTTGGTTGAAACAACCAGAAAATCTACTCACCTCGGCACAGGCAGGAGAACTAGGACTTGTGTGAACAGAGAGCTGAGACTAGGATGCAGGTGGGACCTTCGGGGGCTCATCCTGCCATCACTCCATCCTCTATCACTGGTTCTTGCCTCTGGAGCCAGAGTGTTGTGGGGAGCTGGGGTGTGTAAGTCCCATTGTTCTTCCAAGTGGGGCAGGCTCCACCAGCACATCTATTACATGGGGATCGGTACTTTTAACCATAAAGAAATGTTTCATCTCTTATAACATACATGAGAAGGCAGGGGAGGGTCGGAGCCTTTCCAATATGTTAGCTGGCTTCCTTCCTGGGAGGAGCATGAGTAGCCACTGGGGTGGCATGCTTACTCGTCCTTACCTTGCAAGAAGACAGTCAATCAGAGAGTCAGGGAAAGACAGAGAGAGGAGCTTTCCCATCACTATGGAATGGAATTTCCTCTGGACTAATTAGCCAACTTAGCTGACACACCCAATTAAGTCTTGATTAGCTTAACTTTAGGCAATGAAACCAATATCTGGCCAAAGGGATGGTAGTACTTTGTTTGGTTTCTATTATTTTATATTTGGTTACTGTTGTCTCGTTCCATGACCTGGGGTGGGGTCAGCTTTGCCCCAGCACTCAGGTTTCAAAGGGGAAGAGTAGAGAAATGGTCAAATGAGGCTCTGCTCTTGCAGGAGAATAGGAGAACAGGGGCAAGGGTGTCTGCCACTGAGAATAAACTTGATTAACCAATAAGTTTCTATAATGATTTATTAATTCTTCCTTTTCCCATAGCCAGATTTGTAACAGATTGATTATGGGCAATCAATAATGTATTTTTAGTCCAAGTCAATAAAACAGCAAATAAAATTTGCTGTCAGGCAGTAAAATAACAAACGCAACGGTCAGAATCACATTGTCCTTGGTGACTACAGTGAATTAAGGAAGTGGTTGCATGCTAATTAGAATAGCCTATAGGGGAGTAGAAGAGATAACTTAATTACCCCAGTACTTTGATAGACACGTTTGTATGACACTATGATCAGCAATCTCTCTTGTTTTTTTGAAACTTCTATTCTAACTAAAACACCAAAGATTAAATGATAACTGTTATTTCCTAAAAGAAAATCAAGTTCTATGATTTATGCGCCTTCTGCAGGGTGCCAGGCGATTGATGAGAGAGCCTCCCTCCTCTGTCCCTGCTCATGAATCTTTTAAATACAAACAGCCTTCTATTTCCATTATCCTTTTTGTTTTTGTATCTGTCTAAATTTGTCATGTTAAATACACGTAAAAACTATGAAAAATAGCTCATTAAAGAAAAAATTCTAAAGTGTGTGGTTGAAAATGAGATCATTTACATAGAAGAACTCAGAATGGTTCTATTTTTTTTTTTCTTGGTAATAAACTATGAATAACATTTTCCCTTAGAGGTATATATTTTTAAGGTTTTAGACTATGCTAAAGTAACATTGATGTTCTCTGTCATTTCATTTAAATTATTAATTATTAAATTGTTTCCTTTTGTCATTCCTTTATATATTGCTATCATTATCACATTTATTTTTAAGATTTTATTTATTTGTCAGAGAGAGAGAGAGCACAAGCTGGGGGAGCAGCAGGTAGAGGGAGAAGCAGGTTCCCCGCTGAGCAGGGAACCTGATGTCGAACTCGATCCCAGGACTACAGGATTATGATCTGAGCTGAAGGTGGTGCTTAACCACTGAGCCACCCAGGCATCCCATCATTATCACTTTTAAAAGGTAGATAGGGGAACCCTCTTGGGTTTCTCCACATCCTCGCCAACACCTGTTGTTTCCTGTGCTGTTGACTTTAATCATCCTGTCAGGTGTGAGGTGATATCTCATTGTAGTTTTGATTTGCATTTCCCTGAAGGTAAGTGATGTTGAGCATCTTTTCATGTGTCTGTTGGTCATCTGGATGTCCTCTTTGGAGAAATGCCTGTTCTTGTCTTCTGCCCATTTTTTAACTGGAGTGTTTGTTTTAGGCATGATGAGTTTTACAAGTTTTATTTATATGTATATGTACATACATATGGATACTAACCCTTTATCGGATATGTCATTTGCAAATATCTTCTCCCATTCTGTAGGTTGCCTTTGAGTTTTGTTGATGGTTTCCTTTGCAGTGCAGAAGCTTTTTATTTTTATGAAGTCCCAATAGTTTATTTTTGCTGTTGTTTCCCTTGCCTCCAGGAGATGTGTCTAGTAAGAAGTTGCTATGGCCAATGTCAGAGGTTACTGCCTGTGTTCTCCTCTGGGATTTTAACTATTGAACCACTAAATTGCACACCTGAAACTCAAAGATAGTGAAAACAACCTTTGGAGAATAATTTCTTGTCCCAAATCGGTTGGGTTTTGTCCCACGTTGGTTTTCATTCATGAATTAGATATTTGCAAGCACTATAAAGTTCAAAGAACAAAAACTTTTTCTTAAAAATCATCGGAAGTTAAAAAGCCAAAACTCTAATTTTATTTATGTTTATTATTAAAAGTATGTGTTCCTGAAAATTAACATCTTCATAATTCCTAAAGACAGAAACTTTTGAAGTACTGAAGTTCAAACCACTGAGCTATTTATAAGTCCAGGCTTCTCACTTACTGTAGAATTGTGGAGTCTGCCCTGCATTATGTAATTACTGAGGCAACATCTTGGAATTTTAAAGCATTTTGTAAAAAGCAGGTAAACACTTCAGTACAATTTTGATTCGTTCATAAAATAGCATTGCTAATACTTAACATATTAATAACCCAGTACTTCCAGAAATCTCTACTGTGGCCCTTCAGTAGTTTTTAATATTCAGATATTCTACATTTAAATGAATGAAAAGATCAGATTTGATATTTAGTTGCCCCATTTTGTGATAATGTTTGTAAAGAACACTGCAAAGAGCTGACCTGTTTGATTGTGTCTGTGCTGTGATGATTCTAGTGTGTTTATTTGGAAGTTCAAGAATGAACTTTGTATACATTTTCCAAGGACATAACATTTAGAATTGAATCTACAAAGTGCTAAGATATTTCTTATTATACACCTCCTTCAGCATTTTGTCATAGATGTCAAACTGATGTGTTTTTTTTCCTTTCTTACTCCTAAATGAGGCTGGATCCATGCAGACCCACTGTTTTTAGGCAGGTTTCACCAAATCTGCCCCCTACCACAGGGGTCACGGTGACATTTTCTGCTACTGACATGCCAGAGGGTTCTCTCAGCTCAGCTCCGCATTTCCAAGAGGCTTTCCCCTCATGCTATCTGCAACGCCAGATGTTTTCCAACATCTGCCACTGAGTCCGTATCCTGTGGATTGATGTAATTAATACACAAATATCACAATCCCTAGCACGCTGCTAGAATTCCTCTGGCTCCACCCATCATCTCATGCTCTAACTTGTGGGTACTGTGTCTCCCAGAATGCCATCCCCAACTCTACCTCCTCCACCATGACTTCAAGGGTTGATGTCTCAGCCAGCACTGATGAGTGGGATAGTGGATGAGAACATACTCTGGCTCTCTCAGAAGGGTAGCATCAGGCAGTAAATAGAAGATCAACTGCCCAGGTAACAGTGGAGTAGGGAACACTCTGTTTTGTCAGGTTTTTCTCAGTCCTGTTCCACTGTCTGCTGGCATTTCTTTGTAGCTGCTGACACTGTTTTATTCACTAGTCTTAGCTCTGGGGAGTGGTAGAGAGAATCTCAATTCCAGTGTGTTTGGCCTTTTATCACATTAGATGTATCCAGTCAAGAAATATGGCCCCTGGGTGTCATCTATCAACCAGAAACTCACTCGTTTTTGGAGAAGAGTTAGTAATTCATTTTTCAACACAGCAGCCAGAATGATCATTTTATAATCTATGTAAGTCAGACCAAGTAACGTTTCCCATTTCATTCAGAGTTAAAGGCAAAATGTCCTGATAACCTCCCCCTGCCATTATCCGTCTGACATCATCTTCTTCCACTTCACCTTCCGGTCATTCCAGCCACCTTGGCTTCCTCACTATTTCACAAATATGGCAAGCCTCCTTCTACCCCAGGAACTCTGTACTTGTTGTCCCCTCTGTTGGAATGCCATTTCCCCAGATACCTTCATGGTTTGCTTTCTCAACTTTTCCATGTTTCTGTTAAAGTGTCATCTTATCAATGGAGTCTTTTCTGACTCCCATATTTAGAAAGCATCTCCTCCTCTACCCCAGCATTCTCTATCCCTGGTGCTACTGGATTTTTTTCATAGAATGTATCACGACCTGGAACAGCCTATATATTTTTCTATTTCTTTGTCTGTTTCCCACAACAAGAATCCAAGTTTCATGAGGACAGGAGTTTTTGTCTGTTCTTGTCAGTACTCCATCACTGGCACCTAGAGCAGAACCTGGCAAAGAGAAGGTGTTCAGTAAGTTTTTGTTTAATGAGTGAATACCTTGAAAGCCTCTTTAAAATCCATTTTAGTATTTGGAACATGAATCTCCTCCCTGATTATTCTCTCCCCCAGCTATTTCCTCATTACTTTTCCATGCATATTATTCCAGGTTAACTTTAAAATAATTTCAAGGTGCTTGGGCGGCTCAGTTGGTTGAGTGTCCAGCTTTTGATTTCAGCTTAGGTCATGATATCAGGGTCATGGGATCAGGCGCTGCACTCAGCAGGGAGTCTGCTAGAGAGTCTCTCTTTCCCTTTCCCTCTGTTCCTCCCCTGATTGCACATGCTTGCTTTCTCTGTCTTTCTAAAATAAATAAATAAAATCTTAAAATAATAAAAATTTTATCTAATTCTGCTTCCAAAAATGCTCTTGGGATTTTTGTTGTCATTGAAATTTAGAAGCAGGGTGAGTGATTAAGGGAAGGGGCTCTGGAGTCAGAGAACCCAGGTTAAACCCTGGTACTTCTACAACTTCAACAGTTGTATGGCCTTAGGCAAATTATTAATCCTTCTGTGCCTCAGACGCCCTGTACATAAAATGATATTAGTAATAATTCATACCACAAAAGGCTATTTTGAGGATTATCTAAATCAACATATAATCTTCACATATGTTAGAAGAGCTTGGAACATAACACACACTGCATTCCTGTTTACTGTTAATTCATGTTATTCATTGTTATTGGTGACTAATGTTGTATTAATTAATAGTATTCCTCCCTCTTTTAATCAACATTTTTATTATTGAGATTTCATTGAATTTATAGATTGTTATGGGAATGAATTCATGTATTTACATAATCAAAACTATATTTTTCAATAATGTATGTTTTTCCACTTATTATTCTTACTTTATGTCATCAGAAGTTTATGTTTTTGTTTTTGTTTTTGGTAGTTTTCTCTCCAGAACAGCTACATATTTCTGAGGTTTATTTTTAGGTACCATACATTTGGTTCTCATCCTATTTTGAGTGGAATTATTCCCCATCACA
Organism: Mellivora capensis; assembly: GCA_004024625.1. NCBI lineage: Eukaryota > Metazoa > Chordata > Mammalia > Carnivora > Mustelidae > Mellivora > Mellivora capensis. Next base: position 19,200 of record PISX010015290.1, on the reverse strand, counting down.
TTTTCTATGGGTATATGCTTGGTTTTCAAAATGTCTTCTTAAATGTGTGGTCAGACTAAATTATACATACATAAACAATCTTACCACCACAATCAGCCTGGGAATATTTGGCATATGATCTCATTACAGTCCAGCTTAACAAGATTTAACTGAAATTTTGTATTCACTGAGAAGCTTGCTTCAAGTCATTAAATTAAATCCCATCTAGACTCTCAATTGACAAGTTACAGGAGCACTCCAAGAATACGCTTCATGATTTCCTTTGGGGGTTTTTTCAGAATAATTAACTGAGATTAAGGAAGTTGCTATCTGAACTGAACAGCAAATTATATTTACAGCTTCAGTTGGGGAACATCTTCCTTGATTCCAGTGTATTGAGCCCTGGAGGTGAAGGTCACATATTAAGGTCAATATTACAGACCACAATCCTAAAAAAAAGCCTCAGACTCCCTTCTCCTTATTAGTTGGACACATATTTCTCAGTACTTTCTCTCTACCCAAATGTACTTAAGATATACCCAATATAAACTCACTTTTATTCTCTGATTATTAAGTTCAAGTGGGTCTGCAGTGAGGACACTATGCTCATCTTGCTAGGTTTTCCTGTTCCATCCATTCTTCTACTGTTTCAGAACATTATTTCTTATCCTCAGCTCATTTCTCAAACTTCCAACATGGTAAAAACAGGAGCAAGAAAAGATCATTTCCACACACTCCAACCATCACATCTTCCCTTCCTTGGTCTCCTCAGCCTTCCTCATTCATGAACCAGCTGTCTGTGATCTAGCCCCATTCTCCAAATATGTGTGGGATCCCATTTCCACTGGCTCTTGAAAGACCTTTTTTTCCCTCTGACAATTTTCCCTTCTTTCTACTTGTTCATTGAATTTCCCCTTTCTGCATCTTATGCTAGAAAATATACAGTGAAAGAAGGCAGTCTCTTCAATAAATGGAGCTGTTTGGGCAGCTCCAAAATTGGGCAGCTATGTATAGAAGAATGAAACTCAACCATTCTCTTACACTGTACACAAAGATAAACTCGAAATGGATAAAAGACCTCAACGTGAGGCAGGAATCTACCAAAATCCTAGAGGAGAACATAGGCAGTAACCTCTTAGACATTGGCCATAGAAACTTCTTTCAGGACATGTCTCCAAAGGCAAAGGAAACAAAAGCAAAAATGAACTTTGGAGACTTCATCAAGATAAAAAGCTTCTGCACAGCAAAGGAAACAGTCAACAAAACAAAGAGGCAACCCACGGAATGGGAGAAGATATTTGCAAATGACACTACAGACAAAGGGCTGATATCCAAGATCTATAAAGAACTCCTCAAACTCAACACTCAAAAAACAGATAATCACGTCAAAAAATGGACAGAAGACATGAACAGACACTTCTCCAATGAAGACATACAAATGGCTAACAGACACATGAAAAAAATGTTCATCATCACTAGCCATCAGGGAGATTTAAATCAAAACCACATTGAGATACCACCTTACATCAGTTAGAAGGCCAAAATTAACAGGACAGGAAACAACAAGTTTTGGAGAGGATGTGTAGAGAGGGGAACCCTCTTACACTACTGGGAGGAATGCAAATTGGTGTAGTCACTTTGGAAAACAGTGTGGAAATTCCTTTAGAAATTAAAAATAGAGCTACCCTATGACCCTACAATTGCACTACTAGGTATTTACCCCAAAGATACAAATGCAGTGAAAAGAAGGGCCATCTATACCCTAAGTTCTTGGCAGCAATGGCCACAATCACCAAACTGTGGAAAAAGCCAAGATGCCCTTCAATAGAAGAATGGATAAAGAAGATATGGTCCATATATACAATGGAATATTATGCAGCCATCAGAAAAGATGAATACCCAACTTTTGTATCAACATGGACGGGACTAGAGGAGATAATGCTGAGTGAAATAAGTCAAGCAGAGAAAGTAAATTATCATATGGTTTCACTTACTTGTGGAGCATAAGGAATAACATGGAGGACATTAAGAGAAGAAAGGAAAAGTGAATTGGGGGAAATAGGAGAGGAGATGAACCATAAGAGACTGTGAACTCTGAGAAACAAACTGAGGGTTTTGGAAGGGAGGTGGGTAGAGGGGAGAGTGAGCCTGTTGGTGAGTATTAAGAAGGGCTCATATTTATTGCAGCAATGGCCACGGTTGCCAAATTGTGGAAAGAACCAAGATGCCCTTCAACGGACGAATGGATAAGGAATATGTGGTCCATATACACTATGGAGTATTATGCCTCCATCAGAAAGGATGAATACCCAACTTTTTTATCAACATGGACAAGACTGGAAGAGATTATGCTGAGTGAAATAAGTCAAGCAGAGAGAGTCAATTATCATATGGTTTCACTTATTTGCAGAGCATAACAAATAACACGGAGGACATGGGGAGATGGAGAGGAGAAGGGAGTGGAGGGAAATTGGAGGAGGAGATGAACCATGAGAGACTATGGACTCTGAAAAACAACCTGAGGGTTTTGAAGGGGCGGGGAGGAGGGGTGAAAGGTTGGGGGAACCAGGTGGTGGGTATTATGGAGGGCACACATTGCATGGAGCACTGGGTGTGCTGCAAAAACAATGAATTCTGTTACGCTGAAAAGAAAAAAAAAAGTAGCAAAAAAAAAAAAGGGCTCATATTGCATGGAGCACTGGTTGTGATACATAAATAATGAATCTTAGAACACTGAAAAATTTAAAAAAAAAGAAAACATGCTAATACATCTTCCTTCTTTAAAACAAAACAAAACAAAACAAAAAAAGAAAAACATCTCCCTCTAGTTAGTGCCCTCATCTGCTTTACAGCAAGATTCATGTAACAGACATATATTTGTAGCTTTAATCATTTCCTTATAATGTCTAATACCAGCTCCAACTAGGCATTCATCCCCCCTACCGCCCTTCCATGGAAACATCTCTTTGAGATCTCTAGTCATCTCCATGTTACTAAACCCCTTCTCTTCTCTACGTATACTCATTTCCTATGTTAATTTCATCTCAGCTTATGACTTTAAGTGACACCTAGAGCTACAGCATCTGCTGATTGCCAACATGGTAAGCAGGAACAATAATCACGCTGAGCAAAATTTAGGAAGATGGACTACCTACTTTAAACATATTAATGGTATAATACCAATATGATAATGTATAGTTACTATCCACTGATCCAAAAGAAATGTCTTTCAATGGCCACACAGGGGTGAGAAGAAAAAAGTCCAAGTCCATTCATAGGGAGTCCAGTAAACCACACCCACTTAGATCATGACTCTGAAGGACTGTAACTAGGAGTAAGGTGTGTAAGAAGCCAGCTAATCCTTAGAAGATCTAGCAGTCTGTTGATCATTGGGTCATTGAAATGGCTCTAGAACTGAGCCTTGAACTTAAGGTAGTCCCAGATGAGTACCATGCCTGGATGTGTGTGTGTGTGTGTGTGTGTGTGTGTCTATCTACCTAGTAAGTATCAAGCACCCAGTCAAAGATAAATAAGGCACACAGAGAGACCTGAAAGGGATCCAGTAGAAACACCACCAGTGTTTTTGGAATCTGGTTTTGCCAGATTGCTGTTTTTCCTCCTTGAGGGGAACCTTATGATTGCCACAGTTATCGTAGATATTAAATTGTGAGACACAAATTATAAAACACTGTTTTGGTATGAGATCTCCCCGAAGTGGAACCTAGTATAGGGATGTCAGTACAGCAGTTTGCTTGGGTGGTAAGAGACTGCCGGTCAGGAAGTAGGGAGGGAAGATAGCCGATAGAGCTTTATCAAGCTACCCCAGTAGGAAAGCTCTAGGAGAAACTGCAAATAATCTGCCTGGGGGGGTGACCAGGATAGCACTGCACTAACCCTGAGAGCCTTTTGTTGATGGCTGTGCCCTGTGATGGGGGTGGGAGGAAAGGGATGATATAAATCCCCAGCACTCTGAACTACTGCTGGCAAGAATAACCATGACTCTCTCCTGTCAATGGCGGATATTTCCCACTGAGACTATCTCTAGCAAGATTGTAAAAGGATATTTTCTTTTCTTTTGAAACATCATTATCATCCGTGATGTTTGTCCTAACTTAATAAAATATCATTTTCAATTTTAGGCTGTTGTGTGAAGATGATCATCCATGGGGAGCTGTCAGATAAGATTGCATTAACAAGTATAAAAGAATTTTGGAGGAACCATTTGATAGTTAGATTTATTCTACTTTTATTTCAAAGCCATGTAACTGTCTTATGCAACTGTCATATTGATTTTACATATAAATGTCAGTAATTGCACCTTCTAAAATTTTCCTCAGATTACTTGGGTATCTTTGGAATCAAAGCCAGTATTCTTATCCTTCTATTTTTCTGATCATTTTTTCCAAAGATCAATTTCTTTTTTTTTTTAATTTTTGGCCAGGTAGTATTTGAGATAGAATGTAGTTCTATCTCTATGATAGTTCAAAAGTGTTTAGCTTATACAGGTATTTCATCTCTTCAAAGGTTTTTAAATAATATGCTTCTGGTAATTTATGTATTTTTTATTATTGTGGATTAATCATCTTTCTTTAAATAGAAAAAATATATTGTTTTCTTTCAAGAAATCTTTTTTATTAGACTCAGTGAATTACATGCTTCTCTTAGTAAAGTCAATAGAGCACAGTATAGAAATAACTAAGTTATTAAAATATCAACAATGAATTTGGATATATATAAACTTCCTCTAATGCTAGAGGAATATTAAAAATTATATTGATTCTGAAGTTTGTATTAATCTTTTTTGGGAGACTGAACCTCACATTTTCAAATGTTCAATACTAGAATTGTGGTTAACTAATAATTATAAACACCAGGAATATGTAAGAAGGTCGAAAATTTGCAGGTGATCAATTCCTCTGTAGTTGATGTGGGAGTGGTAGAGGGTAAGTGGAGGCCTCATTGCTGAGTACTGCTCCCTCAGTAACTGGACTCAACTCCCCTCCCCTTCAGATGAGACAAGTGGCTCACGTCACTGTGGGTTGGAATCTAATGGACTTAGGCAGTTCAGAAATTACTTATGAGGCATGGGTGAAGACATCACATGCATATACTTAAGCACAATGCTGGTAGAGAAAAGACATGCTACACCCATAAATAAATTATATCGAATTATTCGTATCAGATGAGGGAAGTATTTAGTGTGTGTCCGTTGCCACACGTGGAAGTAAGGCACTAGAACTCTGAAAAATTTCTGCCAAATTATGAAAAACTTTAGACAATTACTGAATTATTAATCAATTAAAATATTTATTGAATTCATCAAAGATTTATTAAGCACTTAGTATGAATAAAGCACTGTGTGAATTATTATGGAAGAGACAAAAAATGAAGTGGGTCTCCTAAGGCCCTCTTTCTGTCTCCTCCCTGCTGAGTCTGACTCTTCACACCCAGCTCTGCCCTCACCCCAGTTCCTGAGTCTCCATTTCAAACAGGCTCAGATTCTTCTTCTTTTTTTTATTTCTTTTCAGTGTAACAGTATTCATTGTTTTTGCACCACACCCAGTGCTTCTTAACTAGCTTCTCTATCCTTCTTAAATTTGAAATTCTGTGGCTCAGAGACTAGTGTCATAGTTATAACTATGGGATCTCCTAAGGCTCCCCAAATGCCTTTTCCTCCAATTAGACCCAGCACCAACAGGGCCCAGCACGCATGGAGCTTTAGCTCTCATAGGACTCCTGCCTCTTCCCCATTTGTAGACATGAGACAGGGACAGGCATCTCTAGGGGTCTTTTCTATTAGTTCTATTAGTTCTGCAGTCGCCGTCCATCTATTCACCTATCAATCCATTCATTCAGACGTTCCATATATTTTAATGAGCACCACATTAAAATATATGTGTGTTCTCATAGGTTCTTAGAAATGCAAAGAGAAAGGAATATTTGCACCGCATTAGGTATCCAAGGGTATCTTCTTACAGAAATAGGATTGGGTCTGTTATACCTCCTATAATGTTGCTTGAACTAAAAACCTAAGGAGGCTTCTCATTTCCCAGTCCTCGTTATCCCCATTACCCCCTCACCCATTAGGCCTCTGCTACTGAGATGCTGTCATCTTTCTCCAGTATTTCAATAGTCTTATAGAAACAGTTGTCATTGTTTTGAATGAAGTTTTAAAATGGGTCAAAAATTTATTTTCCTTGGAAGAAGCAATGAAGATGATATAAAAAGAAAGCTGTATGATTTTTAGAACTTAGATTAAAACATGAAAATAGGGAAGTTGGGAGTGGGTAGAACAAGCATATGAACATTTCCACAGCCACCAAATATATATCTTGAACTTTTTTTGAGTATAGTTAACATATAATGTTACATGAGTTTCCGGTGTACAACTTAGTGATTTGGCAAGTTTATACATTATGCTATGCTAACCACACGTATGGCTCCCATCTCTCCCATTACATCACTACTACAATATCACTGATGGTATTTCCTATGCTGTGTCTTTTATTTTCTTGAATTATTCCATTCCATAACTGGAAGGTTATATCTCTCACTCTCCTTCACCCGCTTTGCCTAAACCCTCACCCACCTCCCCCCAGCAACCATAAGTTTGTTCTCTGTATTTATAAGTCTGGTTCTGCTTTTTGTTTGCTTATCCATGTGTTCTTTTCTAGATTCCATTGATGAGTGGAATCATATGGTATTTGTCTTTCTCAGTCTGACTTATTTCACTTAGCATAATATCCTCTAGGTCCATCCGTGTTGTTTCAAATGGCAGGATCTTATCCTTTTTCTGGCTGTGTAGTATTCCGCTATGTATACATACCATGTTTTTCTTATCCATTTGTCTGTTGATGGACATTTATGTTGCTTCCATGTCTTGGGTACTTTTTGTTTTGTTTTAAATAGGCTCCATGACCAGCATGTAGCCCAACACAAGGCTTGAACTCACAACCCTGAAATCAAGACCTGAGCTAAGATCAAGAGTTAGACATTTAATTGACTGAGCCGCCCAAGTGCCCCCATGCCTTGGCTATTGTAAATAATGCTATAGTGAACATAGGGGTACACATATCTTTTCAAGTTAGTGTTTTCATTTTCCTTGGGTAAATACCCAATAGTGAAATTATAGGATCATATGGCATTTCTATTTTAAATTTTTTGAGGAAACTCCATACTGTTTTCCATGGTGGCTGTATTAATTTGCATTCCCACTGACAGTGCACGAAGATTCCTTTTTCTCCACATCCTGGTCAACATTTGTTGTTTTTTTGTCTTCTTGATTTTAACCATTCTAACAGGTATGAGGTGATAGCTCATTGTAGTTTTGATTTCTATTTCCTTGATGATGAGTGATGTTGAGCATCTTTTCATGTGTCTGTTGGCCATCTACATGTTTGTACATCAGGACCTACATCAGGTCCTTTGCCCATTTTTAAATTGAATTGTTTGTTTCTTTGGTGTTGAGTTGTATGAGTTCTTTATATATTTTGAGTATTAACCCCTTACTACATGTGCCATTTGGAGATACCTTCTTCCATTCAGTAGCTTGCCTTTTAGTTTTGTTGGTGGTTTCCTTTGCTGTGTGAAAGCTTTTTATTTTGATGAAATCTCAATAGTTTACTTCTGTTGTTGGTTTCCCTTGCCTCAGGAGACATCTAGAAAATTGTTGCCATAGCCAATGTCAGATAAATTACTGCCTGTGCTGTCTTCTAGGATGTTTATGTTTTAAGGTCTCACATTTAGGTCCCACAGTACATTGTGTTCATGTTGAAATTTAATATAAATATTTTCAGGGAAAATTAGTAGAATTAAAATGTATAAGTTACAAAGCATTACAGAAAATAAATGCAAACAAAAGTCAAAACATTAGGAATAGAGGAAGGAAACATAAAATCAGAAAATTTGTAAGACGGTAACAGATATAAAATCCATTATGCTAGTTCACAAGAACACACCTGAAACTAAAAGACCCAAGATATATGTAAAGAAAAGAATGGACACAGCTTTAGTAAGTGAATGTAAGCAAAATTTGTAGACTACTTATGGCAAAATGATTATCAGACATGATAGAATTTAAAGCAAAGAAGCATAAAATGGAATAAGAATTCTATAGTAATAAAAATATTGCATAAAGATCCAATTGCCTTATATTCATTAGACTGTATATTATTTAAGTGTGTAAAGCACAAGGCCTTATAAACATTAGGACAAATAAACAGAATCAGCTCCACTAGAAGATTTATGACCAATTTCTGTGTTTGATAAATAAGATCAACAAAAACGTGAGACCATTTATTATTTGAATATACTTAAGATAACTTTAAAAGCTCATAATAGACAAAACCTATGAAAACCTCATTTTCATTTCCAAAAGAAAAAATTATAGAAATTACATACCAGTCATTAAAAATATTATTAAGCATAAAATACAGAGTAAACCAATAAATAAATTGAGAAATTCAAAATGCTGTCCTAAAATGTTATTAACCTTCAAAGGAAATAAAAAATAGGAAAGAAAAAAAAAGGAAAATAAAAAATGTAAAACTTAGCAAATTGCATAGGCTTTAGAATCAAAGACATTTTATGTGAACCTGTCAAATGACAAGCCAAACTGAATGCATAAAGCAGCACGACTAATTTCAAATGGCCAAATAAACCCCTAATTTCTTTCTGCAGACTTGCTCCTCCCATAGTCGTTCCTGTCTTAGAAAATGGCACCAGCATATACTCAGTTGTCCAAGTCAAAGATTGGAAGGCATCCTCGATTTACCTCTTGCCGTCACACATCCGCCTGGTCAGAACTACTACCCAAACATATCCTGGATTCTGTTACTGCCTTCTGTCTCCCCACCTCACCCTTGCTCATGCCCTTGTCATCTCCCTGCTGGACCACTTCATACAGGGCTCTCCCTGTTTTTCCTGCTTCTGGTGCTTTTCATCTTTTGATTCCTTCCTCATACAAAAGCTGAAGTGACTTTTTTACAACATGAATCAGATCATTTTATTCTTATGCTTAAAACCCACCAGTGGCTGGCTTTCCCTATAAATGTGGCTTGTGTAAATGAATCGCATCCAGGAAAGCCTCCAAGCTGTGGGATCAGTAAGTCTGATTTCAAAACTTGTCTGATCCTAAGAATCACCTGGAGAGAGCTTATTAAAAAACTAGATTCCCAGGCCACTGTGCAGATTCTAATTAGATGTTGTGGAAATGTGTGTTGTAACAAGTACCTGGAGGTGTGAGAAACATGGAGTAAATCAGTTAAGGGTCTAATAAAAAAATCAGGAAACACTTAAGTACTAGAAAAGTATACAGGAGATTTATACAGCAGTGTACTTTATAGGAGTAAATCAGGAAATGTATTACATGAGTAACAGAAGATCTATGATGCCAAAGAAGAGAGAGTAAGACCACCCAGAAACATGGAACATCAGGTGGCTACCTTTACTCCCAGGACAGAGGGAGGAGGTGCTATTGGCGGAAACCATGCACCAGTGTCACCTGGAAGAAACCAGACCTGTGGAGACCTCTTGGGCAGCCACAGAGTAGACTCTACCTCTGTTGAAGAAGTCATTCTTACAGACAGGGGCTGTGGGAGAGGCACCTGGAGCCTCTTTCTTAGTCTGCCAGCTTCTCTCCTGTGCTTCATCTTGGCCGCACCCTGCTGGAAGCCACGTGACATGGGAAGCTGAGTGATGACCCCTGGAGGTCCATCTCCCCGAACTGGATAGAGCAGAGCAGGAATAGGACAGGTGCATACAACAGCAAACAGGCTCAGCACCTGTGTTGTGAGCTTGGATTCCATTTCACATCCTCGTGAAAATACCGCAGAAGCCTCTCCTAAAGAGTGTGAACATAACACTAAATTCTTTTAACAGCCAATCTCCATTTGAACTTTCCTATTCTCCCGTGCAGGGGCAAATTGTGAGTAATGGATTGTGCTTCGTGCAAATGATGCCTTCTAAGAGGATGTGTAAGTGCTCGGTAAGCCTGAATGCAGAGTCTAAAACCTCCTTCACCGGGGACAGTGGGAAGCTAGAGAAATGTACACACATCTGGAGTAGACAGGCAAACAGAAGCCCAGAAGAACAGATTAGTTAGACAGTAATTTACATGGCAGTATTATGACAATAATTGAATGACCAAGACACATGTTTACACAGTTCCCAACAAAATTGCATGTTAGAAGTACTTTCAGAATAAAGTTTGGGGTGAGGGAGGAAGAAATTTAACTGTAATATTTTTAAAAAGTATATTTTTATCTCATGATGAAAGAAACACTTTCTTTCAGAAGCTACCACTCCCCTGGACTTAACCACTTTGTTACCATCACACACTTTGACTAATGAAAATAAGAGTACATTAAGAATGTTGCTGTTTTGCTGAGTTGGGGGGGGAAATGTAGAGATTTCCATCACCTCCTGTGCAAAGTTCAAGCACCTTAAAATAGTCTCCTGAAACATGACCTCTGCCTGGTTCTTCACACTGTTTCCACCTATTATCTGCCCAATATTCCGTGCTAGTTTATGTGGTCATTTACCTTCTTGTCTTTACTCAGGATTTCTTTCTCTCCCTCTAGTGTTCTTCATTTCCACATAATCTCCATCTTCTGGCAAATTCCTGCTTATTCTTTAAAATTCATATCAAACTCACATCCTCCAGGAAGCTTTCCCTATGCCATCAGGATACATCCCTCCCTCCCCTGGGCTTCTATACTAGTATATCTATCAATTTCACTTTCTCCAGTGTGTTTTAATTGCTTATGTGTCTTTATCTCTCCTGAGATGATCAGGGATAATTTTTCAATCTATCATTCCATGTCTACCACTTACTCCTATGTTTGGCACATAGTAGATGCTCAGTAAATATTCCTTGAGAGGATTTGATGGAGGTAATAGTTGAAACTATGGTACAAAGTAAAAATACAAGAAAAGAGAAATTTACTTCTGATTTTCCCAAAGACTATAATTTAAGAAGCCAGGGTAAATTCAAAAGAAAATGTTAGAAGGTTGATTGTTTTATATTTTGTTCCTCAATAATTATTTCTAGTTAGATTACTTGTTCTTCATCCATGTGCTCTTTTAATTTATCAAGTCTTCATCTAGAGTGGAGTGACTGTTTGCTCATTCTTATTCAGCCTTGTATAAATAACAAGTTGAACCATATGAAATCACTGTTCTGTAGGTCAAAAATAGTTAGGTATTTGTAATTTCTATGGTTCAACCTGAAGATAAGGATTGAGAGCTGGGTTTCTCTCTTTTGTGTCTTTTTATTGAATTTTACCCAGCACACCCAGCCTGGATTTCATCATCTTAGTGATGAAACTTTCTAGAGTTGGGAAAGCAATGATATGCATTTTGTTAAAGTAGAGGTACATGGAAAAAAACCAATCATGGAATATTCCTCAGCCATGAAAAAGAGTGAAATCTGGCCATTTGCAATGATATGGATGGAACTAGAGGGTGTGCTGCTAAGCCAAATAAGTCAGTCAGAGAAAGACAAATACCATATGATTTCACTCATATGTGGAATTTAAGAAATAACACAGATGAACTTGGGGGAGGGGAGAGGCAAATGGTAGAACAGACTCTTACTCTGAAGAACAAACTGAGGGTTGCTGGAGGGAGGGGGCGGATGGGCTAGAGGGAGGAAGAGCATTAAGGAAGGCACTTGTTGGGATGAATTCTGGGTGTTGTATGTAAGTGATGAATCACTAAATCCTACTCCTGAAACTAATATTATACTGACTGGAATTTAAATAAAAACTTGAAACAAAAAATAAACTATGTTTTAAAAAAAAGGATGTGAGGGTGATCTGACTAGGACATCTGTCTCCCCATTTATTGCCAGGGTTGATTGGGCTGATGTGGGTGGCCAGGCGAGTGTCCCCTTCCTTCCTCACTGCCCCCTGTGCATCTCTCCCAAAGCTGCAGGCTCAGTGGAAGAGAATGACTCTCCCTGATAGAGGAGGACTGTTCTTCTGTCAAGGGTATAGGAATAGCTGTGCTCCCCTGCTGGGTCTTCCAAACAAGCTCTCAAGGTCCATTTGTAGGAGAACATAAGCTAGTCATGTTTCCAAGACTCCAGACACATCCAGATGAGGTGCTGCATGTGGCAGTTTGCCTTTCTTTAATAAATGAAATGAAATGAAATGAAATGAAATGAAATGAAATGAAATGAAATGAAAATAGTATAGGGAGATTGTCTCAGTGCTGGGTGCTGCCCTAGGAAGTTATGAGACTCCATCCCAGGGTAGGATTTCAGCAAAAGCTAGAAAGTCATCTGCCAGGAAAACCTTAGAAAGGACATTTGTTTTCTATAGAAAAGGGGACTTGGTTACTACCTCCATGTTCACTCTCAACTTTCAACTGCATGAAATTGCATGACTCTATGAGAATTAAAGTAATATCACATCATTAAAATGTTAATTTGTACCTTTGTGCCTGTCCCACAATTGAATTTTCAGGAAGCTGATTACATTTCTTTCTATGGATTCAGGAAACCATTATTCCTCATGATCTAATTTATTGAATATATTTTGGCCTTTACAGCTTGTCCATCAGTCATCCCTAAACACACTTAGTGCAAATGATTAAAATGTTTAGTGTTGATGAACATCACTTCCTAGAGGAAGAGCAATGCAGGTACAGTAGGAAAACAACCAGCAGTTTTTCAGGACCTGAACCTGCGATCCTCTGCTGGGGAAAATCAGAAGTGTTTTACCTGCTGTTAATATAAATATTGGTGTTAGGATGAATTTTCATGTTAATATGAATGTTGGGGGTCAATATTTTTCTTACTGATTTCTTAGTTCCTCCTAACTTTTAAACTTAAAAGAATCTTTGGAACTAAATAAGCTGAAAATATCTTTTAAAAATAAGAAACACATTTAGATTCTGGTGCACAGTAAATTCTCTGTGAAGAAAAGTTCCAAATTTGTGATTCTATTTGCATTTCCATAAACACAGTGAATCTTTGTCTGAGCTTATTATGTGACAAATAACAGTGTTAGAAACGGGGTGTTTTAAGACTCTAATTATGCATATGCTCCCATTCTTGTTAGTGCATTTACAACGTGAAGCAATACAAAATTTGTACTTTTGGCTCAAGAGCTTTTTTCTTAAAACCGACAATTTAATGATTTTTTTAACTAACATTGGCCTCATTTAATGTAATTAAAATATTAAAAAATAAAAAAAAAATGCAAAGGTGCCACTGCTCCCTGGGAACAGATCTGAGATGGAGAGGAGTGTGCAGCATGTTTCTGAGGGCATGCCTTGGGACAGTCGCCTGTGAGGGGGAGGGAAGAGCTGAGCCAGGAGCAGGATCAATTTGGGACCTAGGCTCCAAGTTCTCCCACTTCCATAAGGGTACCACTTCCCTGGCATGTTGAGGAAGGGGCTGGGACTTCCAGAACTGTAAAGGCCACATAGTCAAGGACCAGAGATGAATTAGGAGTAACTGGTATGGATGGATGTCCTTCAACCTGAAGAAGAATTGGGCAGTCCACATATGCATTTGGGGCTTACAGTAACTGTGTTCCTATCTCTCTGGCTTGGTCAGTTAAAATTACTGAAATTTAAATACAATTAAACCTTTAAGCTCAGGTGCTCTAACCACATTTCAAATGTTTGGGAACACCATGTTGGGCTGTACAGAACATTTCCATCATTGCAGAAAGGTCCAGTGGACAGTGCTGCTCCACGAATGGTGCAGCTACATCTCCCAGAGGTCCTCCTGCCTCCCTAAGACACTGCAGGGAAGGGGCCAGTTTCATTACCCTAACATCGGCAACCTTTCCCTCTGCTCACCTCAACTGGGCTTGTCTCTGTTTAGTGCCCTCAGTTGTATCTTTTCCTTCATGTTTGATATTAATATGGCTTAATAAACCAGAACCAGGCTCAGTAGCTACTAAACGTTTCCATGTCCTCAGGGATAGGCCAGGAAGGTGGGGGAAATATTTGTTTTCATCACACTAGTTCAGTTAAATAAAAGGAAGAAAACTCAGTTAAGTTTTCATATTAAAGTAGTGTAAACACATACCTTACCAACATTAACATCTGAAAACATATCAGTCATTAGCCAACAAGAAATTAATGGAAGACAAAATTTTGACATTAATAGATTTTAAAACATAGCAAATAAACCATTTAGAATCAATTTCCTCTAAAAACAAAACAAAAACAAAAATATGTTTGATGATAATAGAATCTGCTTCATTGGGCAAACCTTTCCATGAGTCACCTCCTTTAATTATTCAGTAAATGTTACATTGGTAGCTTTAGTTGCTGATTCTTCCACAGTATTCTTCTATAAGTTTTTGTTCTGCAGACTACCTCTTTTAACAAACTCTTCCAGATTTGAAACGTAGTGTCCTTGGTCCCTGCAGTAGTCACTGCTCTTTCTTCCTAGGGTCTCAGCACAAGACTGGCCATTTGTGGTACTTACAGGTATTTTTTTCCAGACAGATGTTCAGTAGATACACCAAAACGGTGGGGTTCTACCAGATCTTTCCTTCCTGCATCACACAGAGGTCCTCCCTTGTATGAGTTCTATGGGAAGGGAAGGGCAAATCTTTTGTATCCTCCTCTGCATAAGGGAGCTGCACAAAAACACACCCACAGATGGATTGAATTGCTGTTAAATATGATAGATAGATACACAACTGTCTAAAACATTGGTTCTTATACCAAAACATAAAAGGATTACCATCGAGAGATGGTTCTTCCTCAAGCATTCACTTCCCCAAATTTGATTCTATCGTCTCCCGGGTTAAGATTCATTACTACATTTCTTCATTCACCATTCAATCAAGAATTGCTAGTCAAATGGGAAACAGATTACCCCATCTAGTAGTTGGGTTAAGTGGCCAGCACTCTGATGCAGAGGTTTAGTAAAACTTGGATTGGAGACTCTGCCTTAAGATTGAAGCTCCTTAGGGCTCCTGATTCTCTTCCCAAACATTGGTGATGAGTCCAACGTGCTTGTCTGAGCCTGCAGATGGGAGTGGGGGTGGTGACCAGACCCTCAAATTCCAAGCCTAGTCTGTTCCCTCATGGATCTGACCACTGCTGTGCACTAAGAAAAGTCTCAGGCCCAAAAGAGAAAGGGCAGTAGATGTCCCTCACCTGCAGAGGAGTGACCCTGCACACCAGTGAAATGTGGCCAGTAAGTTGAAGTACTTTTTCCCTAAAGAAAAATGGTTAGGATGGGAGGAGGAATGTACATACTCCAGACCTCTCCCTTCCCTGGAAAGAAAAGGCAGAAGCCCCCACCTTGGTTAGTGGACCAAAACAACACAAGTAGAGGAGTTTTAAAATTCCTTTTCTCCGCCTACAAATAATCCTTGTCTCATAGGAATACTGGAGGTAGGGAGGGGTTAAATAGTTGGCAGGCATATGTCCAGCGTGGTGTCTGGATCTAGTAAGTGGCCCCATGTTCTCTTCTGCCCCCACACGTTTGTACCTTTGAGCTTCCTAAGGGAAGATGCTGGGTGTGAATAATCTTTGCTGTATGTTTGTTGAATTAAATCAGTTTTATTTGTTGAGAACCCAACATGCTTAGTACTGAACTTACTTGGTTTAAAAGAAGTGGAAGAATTACAGAATTTTTACAGAATTTTTTATACCAAAAACAAGCATTCGCGCTCATATCTCATGAGGTCCAATGTGCTGGGAAGGTAGGGATTTGAGTTTCCAGCTCAGTGTGCTTCCTGCTGCAACATGTGCGCGGGAGCGGGGCAGCTCAGGGGCAGTGACTCTGCCGCATCTCTATCCTCACCCACCCTCCCAAGCCATGTTTGGCATGTTGCTGTCAGAAAATATTTGTTACGTGAATTATTTCACTGTATTTCCCCTGCTTGTGGCTTTGCAGGAATATTGTACCCAGATTCAATTTGTGATATAACTTTCCTATGCCATTTTAATTTTTGCTACATATTCCATAAAAGTTAGATTCTTTTATGGAATATGTAGCAAAAATTAAAATGTTTTAGCTACTTAAAAATATATAGATAGTGTATGTTTTTGAAGATATATCAAAGAGTAATGTATCACTTAGCACGTGTTGTATTTTTATTTCAGGTAGACGGAGTAATCACAGGTTGGCGACAAACCTCCAAATCTGAGAAAAGGACCTTGGACAGCAGCAGAGAGCGCCTAAACCAAAGGTACTACCTACCTCCCCAGCTGTCTTGAGCTTTATTATAGTTCTCTTCACTGTCATTTGCTGTCTAGAATACACCTTCCCTAAAGATAGGGTTATGTAAAGTTTACAAAGGATTCCTGCTGTGAATGTTAATATTTATTCCCAAAATGTAGACTCTTGATTTATAGGGCTCTTGATCCCTAAAAAACAAATCTGTGTATATACAGGCCCCAATTACTTGGAACGATGTTAAGAGTGGTGATGCCAGCACCAGCGACCGCTAATATTGACTGAGCACTCACCTTGTGTCAGGCACTGTTGTGTGTGCTTCACCCTATTAACACACTCCACCCTCCCCAGTTTCATCCTCAGTTTACGGATGGGGCAAATGAGGGAGAGAAGTTTAGGATGTCTGAAGGTCCGGTAGCCATGACATGTTGGGACAGCTCTGCTGAGTCCTGTTCATAATGCTGCTCACACTGCCCATTCATGGTCTCTATGTCACTTCACAGATCCTAAAACTCTCAGGGCTGCAAGGGCCAAAAGGCCCCATCATGTGTCCTCCTGTCAATCTCCTACTCACAGGTCATCTGTGAGCCTCTGCATCAGCCTCTTTCCCTTGGCTCCCTCCCTGATCTCCATACTCCCCAGTGGCAGGAAGCCTCTCCTCCATTCCCACTGAGCATTCTAGCTCTGCCACCTGAAGACCCTCAGAACAAAGCCCAGCTCCTGTGAGCAGTGACCTCTCTTAAAGTATTCTGGACAAAGCCCTCTTCGTTTTAGTTCTTCCTTAGAATGCACATCCCAGGCCTTCCGACTTTCCTTCTACTTGTCATGATTTCCAGACTCTTACCATCCAGATGGCAAAATCTATTTTGAACTCAGGCAAACTATCTTTGTGATACAAATGTATATGCTGAAATTATCATCACAAAAATACCTGAACAAGAGCTATATTTACGTCTTGCATAATACAAGCACTCAGGCATTCGTATATATTCTGAGTCAACTGTGGAAGTTTTGTGGACTTTCAAACATGGGGTTTGTCTAAGCAACAGGTGTGGAGTTGAATTCCTTCTGAAAGGTGGGTTGCTGGTTTTAACCTTGGAGACCCACTCTTGCATTTCCTAGTTTAAGGCTTCCATTGTCAGATATGTGTGTAAGTTACAGAGATTCAAGGGTATTATGCTATTATGAATATTATGCTATTATGAATAATATGAAAGGTCATAATTGATATCCAGCAGCATCCACACATGTAAGGAGGGCGAATCCAGTTTGTGAGGAACTTCAGGAATGGGAGACCAAGTCATGACAAAGAGCATGGAGCTCGTTTTCAGACCCTGGGGAGATCACCATTATGGTGATTACTTCCTATATTACATTTGCAAAGTCTCTCTTGTTCTTTTTTTTTTTTTTGCTGAGAAATAATCACCTTCCAGCTATGCATAACATATCTATGTGAAGGTTGTTCATGGCACTCCTTAGTCACTGGCAAACTTCACCAACCATTTCACCTCAGCCCCTGGATGGGCGATCCCATGAAACAAGCAGCTGTCTATAGAGGCGGTATGTAGGAATGGGGTCAGGCAGCTGTGACTTTGAGGGAGAGGAGGACGGCAGACCCCAGAGATACATCTCTCAAAGCCAGAGTGGCCCTTTCCTCTTGCTGTGCAGACAGAATGACTGGAGGGGAAGATCAGTGGCATAAGTTTGTGTTCATGGGGACCAGTGGGGATCAGGTTTTGTGGGGAAGGTAACTGATTCTGTGAACTCTTGTGGTCCCATGACACTGTCTGATCAAGGGGGACATATAACTTGCTCAGAATGGGTTTATTGAGTGTTGAGTGCCTAGTCTGTGCTATATGATACTCTCCATCACCTGTCTCTCATCTTCAAAATAACTACAGGAGAAATTGGGTTATTCCTAATGGGCTGAGGTTCAAAGAGATTAATTTGCCCAAGATCACAAAGTTGCTAAGTGATAGTAGAGCCAGAATTATAAATCTTAGTCCATTCTTGGGCTTGGTGTCTTTTTTTTTTTTTTAATAGACTTTTTTCTTTAGAGCATTCTTAGGTTCACAGAAAAATTGAGTGAAAAGCACAGAGATTTCCCATATGTCCACAGCCCCCACTCATGCACAGGGTTCCCCACTGTCAACATCCACCCAGAGTGGTACATTTGTTAGAACAACCTTCACATAGAACCTATGTTGAAGCACATCATTATCATCCAAAATTCATAGTTTACATTAAGATTCAAACTCAATGTTGTTCATTCTGTGGGTTTTGACAAATATATAATGACATGTATCTACTGTCATAGTATCACAGAGTCATTTCGCTGTCCTAAAAATATCTGTGCTTCACCCATTCATCCCTCTCCTCCCCCACCAGCACCCCTGGCAAATAGTGATCTTTTTACTGTCTCTTTAGTTTTACCTTTTCCAGAATGCCCTAGAGTTGGAATCATATAGTATGTAGCCTTTTCAGATTGGCTTCTTTCACTTAGTAATACACACTTAAGGTTCCTCCATGTCTTTCCATGACATGGTAGTGTCTTTCTTTTTAGTGCTGAATAATATTCCATTATCTGGATGTACCAAAATTTATTTATCCATTTGCCTACTGAAACACATCTTAGTTCCTTCCAGTTTGGGGGAATTATAAATCAAGCTGCTGTAAACACGGTGTGTAGGTTTTTGTGTGGACATAAGTTCTCAACTCCTTTGGGCA
Source organism: Mellivora capensis (assembly GCA_004024625.1). Lineage (NCBI taxonomy): Eukaryota > Metazoa > Chordata > Mammalia > Carnivora > Mustelidae > Mellivora > Mellivora capensis. The sequence continues at coordinate 338 of PISX010015290.1, read as the reverse complement.
AATACTGAGAAGTGCGACTGCTGGATCACATGATTAAGGGTGTGTTTAGTTATGTAAGAAACTGCCAAACTGTCTTCCAAAGTGGTATACCACTTCATATCCCTGCTAGTAATGTATGAGAGTTCCTGTTGCTCCTCATTCTTTTTTTTTTTAATTTTTATTTTTTATAAACATATTTTTATCCCCAGGGGTACATGTCTGTGAATCGCCAGGTTTACACACTTCACAGCACTAACCATAGCACATACCCTCCCCAATGTCCATTACCCCACCCCCCTTTCCCAACCCCCTCCCCCCAGCAACCCTCAGTTTGTTTTGTGAGATTAAGAGTCACTTAT